>JAOTNS010001521.1:0-27520 GCA_028476615.1 Culter alburnus | reverse complement strand
TTAAAAATCTTTCAACGGCTCCGCTCCATCGTAGTTCTGACTGGTGACGCGGTGCGCAATGACAGTTGAGTAATATAACCTCTCTACTTCCTGTGAAGTGATGTATCGATGTTCCCTTATTCCCTATGCCGTTTGCAGTGCCCTTCGAACTGAACATGTTCGCTCCCTTCGGAATGGAATCTCACTTAAGATGGCGAAATACCCTGTGAAGTCCACTTCGCAGTCCACTTACGGTCGAATGGAACGCACCTCATGACTGGCAACGTAACAGCAACGTCATGTGCTCGTAATTTCATTACCATCATTTACACATTCTTTATATGTTATTATTACCAGAATTTGCAATTTAAAATGTGTAATTAAACGTCAGATACAAGACTGAAATGTCCCTTGGTGTTTCTTTTCACCCAGTCAGAATATGGATGAATGTTTTTTTATATATAGTGACGTGACATACAGCGCGCGCCTCCACAAATGGAGTGCACGCGCGCCCACAGTATGTTGATAAGAGTGTAAAGTTAATTTTTCTGAGAGAAGAATTTATTTTTCCGAGGTAACACCGAATAAATAGCTTTTATAAAAATGTATAAAGTTAACTTTGGAAAGACGCAAAACCTTTTTTTATTGTTATGTTTACATTAGTGCTGGTGGCCGCTAGAGTTGCCATGGCAACCGGGAAAACATTCAAGCTGCTGGAAAGCACAGCGTCGACGTTTCTCCGTGTTTCTTGTCAGTTTTATAGCAATAAAGTTAAACAACTGCGTCAGATTGGTTAAGTAACATTACCCACAGTCTACTTTAAGTACTTCTGTTAATATTTTTACCTCTGTGATTATATGGTATCTTTCCTTGATTGTCTGAAATATATGTTAGCAAAATGTTACGCTAACATAGCATATGTTTTTAATGAGACTGAGTGCAAAACGTCTTGAATGCTTTTATTTTATGTTTCGCTGTAGGCTATATGTTTTTATTTATAGTTTGAGTGTATTTTATTATTTTTATTTGGAGTTTTGATCATGTTCTGTGTGTTTTTCAAAATAAATGAATTGAATTCATTTTGAGCTCTGCATTCATCTTTCACAACTGTTGGAATAGCCTTTAAACTAGTCTGGGCAAATGAGGACATAAATTAGGTTAAAGTACTGCATGTCCGCCCATAGAAAAATAAATAAATAAATATAAAAATTACCAACACACAACTATAATACACAACGTTGCTAAGACGTCGCAGTTACTAACTGGCAATGTCACAAAGTTACGTTGTGGCAACGTATAGAGGGTATGCACATGACGTCACCGTCGACCGTTAGGACTGCGGTCACGCCCACTGAGTGGCACAAAGACTGAGCGGCAGCGTTGGATTTTAGCGTAAATGCCGCGAAAAACACACAAAACACATCCAAAACGGGAAAGAGCTTTGTGATTGACTGTATAAATAGCTTTGACACAAAACCTGAGATATATATTTAAAGACTGCCGAAAGCTACAGAAAAAAAGAAGCAAATGGATCACTGAAATTCACAGAAACAGATGGACTCCAGGCAGAGAAACATGGATTTGCAATCATCATTTTGTGTCAAATTGTTGGATTTTGAGGTAAAATCTTACCGTATATATTGTATTGTTATATATTATGTTGACAACTCATCAATTAAATATTTACCATCTTATATTCTGCATAATTGGGTGTTTTTAAATAAACACTGACAAAAACTATACTATAAAACTATATATGTTTTAGGGCTGGACAATATGACGATATAAGTGATTACTCGGATTTAAACCTACCTATATTGTAGTTATATAAAATATTCACAGGCAGATTTGCTTTATGTATTTCCCCAGCGTTGAAAACAGGCACATATATGTCAGGAAACACGACTCCTGGCTGCATGTCAATATCCATGGATTAGGTTTATTTGACAAGTTGTAAGAAACTCTTTCGAGCCCAACCTTTATTGTAATTGTTTGTTTTACTTGCGTTTTTGCAGTTTCCCCTATTAAATCCAGTCATCCAGCAGGTTCTTTTGCCACTCAGTCCAGCTGAGGGAGCACGTTCTGGCGGGAAAGTGACGTTGATGCATACCCTCTATTGGCACCTTTCACTTTTCCGGTTGCCACGACGAAAGTTTGGTCACTAAATTACGTTGCAGTTACGTAACAGTCACGTATTTTGGTTAGCTGGGCTGATATATCTTGTAGCCTATAAGATATATCATTCTGGACTTGCCAGGCAATGTTCTCAGTAATCTTTAGAAAGGCAGCACGATATAAACAAACCAGACTAGAACTGAACATGGCATGATGGCAGCTTCATATTCTCTATATTCCGCCTTGATGGCAGGCAAATCTTTCAATTCAGTAGAAAAATCGCTCCTCTTCATAAGGATCACGTCCAACATATGTTGTGATTTTCTGTTTATATCTTTCTAAACCAGCACAGTACTGACTTTTCTCCATCTCTTTCATTTATTTTCACTTCTTGCGCGCCACCCGCGCGTCAACAGAACCACGTGATTGCAAACAACCTATTAAATGTTCACATCTAGCCGAAATCCCCGGATGTGTTCCTGATCCGTCCCCTTTATCGAGTATGCATGGAGTGGTGATTTGTGCGGACTTGAGACAGCTTTGTATCAATGAAAGTTGCCTGAACCACATTTGTGTGGCTATTAATATGTTTAAAACCTTTTAAATGAAAACGAGAAGAGGCAGAGTGGTGTTTAACTGGAGTAGCTAGAGCGAGCGTAATTATCAAGTTCGCTGCTGTACCATTTGCTGAATCCCGTCCTCCTGACAGTGTTGCCAAGTCCGCGGTTTCCCCGTGGTCCTGGGCTACTTTTACACTGTTCCCGCGGGTTGATTTTCATGTCCGCGGGTGGAATCGACCAAAAATAACATGATATTTAGTCCCTGGAATGTGAATTTTACCAGGGGAGCCCTGCCAAAAACGCAAATTTTACCCCCAGGAACGCGATTTTTACCGTGGGACCCCCTGAAATGCCACTGGGCTAGTTTTGGCAATTTGGGCGGGTTTTGTTGTGAAAACCTGGCAGCCCTGCCTCCTGAGTCGAACTTATCCGGTCCGAACTAACAAAGACACAAGTCTGAACTTCGCCTACTTGGTACCCAGATAGCAAAATTTGTCTGGCCCACTACTGGGCCACATCCTTGCTTCAATTCCGGCCCAGTTCTGGCTGGGTCCCCGGCCCAAAACTGGTCCTCACACTGAAAACGGACAAAAACAACTTCCTCTGGCCCAGATGCGGCCCACACCCTGTAAAAAGACTCTTATTTATGGATGTGGCCCAGATCTGGCCAGCACACTGAAAATTGACTTAAATTGTTTTATGTGGCCCAGGTCTGGCCCAGGCACTGTAAAACACATCTGGCTGAGATTCGGCTTGGTCCCCGGGCCAGATGTGGTCCAGAAACTGCTAAATCAACCATTTAAAAAGATGAAGACATTTTATTATAAAATTAACAAATACACTATAAGTATTAACAATGAATACACTATAAACATTTATTAACAACATACATTTTAAACCACTAAATACTAAGTTAATTATTTACTGTATATTAAATGGAGAAACAACATCCTTTCTTACACATAAAAATTCTTTTAACAATAATTTCCAAATTTCAAGTTAAGTCACCTTCACAAAGTGCTTTATAACCTACATTACAGTTTGTTTCAAAGAAGCTTTACAGTGATAAACTGGAAAATAATAATTCAATTATGCAAACAGAATTAAATTCTGTAATGGAGCAAAAGACAGTGTGATTGTTCAGCTGAAGTCATTTCAGTGTTGTTTCAGTTCAGTTCAATGAGTTCAATTCAGCTATAAAGCAGTTCTGCAGAAAACAGTAACGTCATAATCCAGCTCTGTTGAGTTCTCATCAAATAGTGTCAATGCAGTCAGATCAATATTATTGAAAAGTAGGTGTCCAACTATGCAAGCCAGAGGCGATAGTGACAAGAACCCAAACTCCATCAGATGACAGAACGAAGAAAAAACCCTGGGAGAAACCAGACTCAGTTGAGGGCCAGTTTTCCTCTGGCCAAACAAATACAGTGTGATTATGATTCAGCTGCATCAGAAGTTAGATTGTGGACTGATATCATTCAGCTTGAGGATCGAACACAGCACAATGGCATATGTAGAGGGAAGAGAAGTTGAAGTGGCCTTGCAGAGGTCTCGTCTGGTTCTCGTGATCTTTGCTGAAAATCTGTGCTGTAGACTGTTGTGTCGACGAGGTCTTCACAGCGGATCGGTCTCCAGAGCTTGTTTAGTTGTCATGTTCTCTGCTGACATTCAGGGCTGTTGTGGTCATCTCAACCACCTGTTCTGGAAATGGAATGAGACAGACAAACTAATTTTAGCATAAATGTCATTCTTCGTATGATGAAACAAGTATATCGGAGGTTGTAGGTAGTGTTTCTGGTTATAGTTTACCTTATTTATGCAACATGACAATCCTAACATTCAACAAGAGATGGGTGTTTAATATAGATTTAAACAGACATATTGTGCCTGTCACCTGGGGCCTGATGTATAAACACCGCATACTCACAAAAAAGTACAAATATTGTAGTGGATGTGCTGCTTTAGAACACTTTTCCTATGGCATGCTGTGTTTTAATGTTTTAACTACAACGACGATTGCCTGGTGCATGATAATACGCTTTAAATTAAAAGTCAAGCTCTAAATAGCAGAACTCGAAAATATTTTTGCACGAATAATGATCAATGATGTACACTTCGTCTAAGCAGAGATAGCTTAGCAACATAATGGCATAATGACACTGAAGGAGTCGCGCAATGATCATCCGACGAGTAGCTACTGTACACAGTACTGTACAACCTCTGCTGAACGCAGGTGTGCTACTGGTGTCCTGCACATTTCATGGTCTTACCAATATTATGAAAAATGCCAAGGCTAGATTTAGAAGCAAACGGTAAGATACGCACGTTTTATTTTTAAAATGTTTGTCAGTGACGTGCTGAGTCGTACAATAATTTACAATGCAAAAATAAGCCTGAATATCTGTTTCAATTAAAAATATATAAACATCCTAAAATAGAGGTTATGTTTACTTTATAGGCAAAAATGCATACATTTGAAAAAAAAAAAACTATTTGGCTACTAGACAATGGTTTAAAATAACTCTTCACTGAAACCATTCTGAACAGTATTTTATACAATTTATTTTTTTCTAAAACAAGAGAAGGAGAGTGAATGATTTTTAGCAATGTAATTTGACGGCATTTATTGTCATATTTTCCAAATGTCTTGTACAGTTAAACACAGTGTCACGTGGATGGGAATATGCATGGAAATGATATGCAGGTGACGTAATGCATAATAAAACTAGGCGTTGTAAGCTCCATATATGGTGATTTCATGGAGGAGACGGGAAAAGATTCATGTATGCACAATGTTTAGCTGACTGGGTTTTATAAAGATAATTTTGCGCAGGTTCTGGCGTAAGCATGGTGTTATAATTTTGAAAATTCGTGAAAATCTGGCTTTTATTCGTACGCACACTTTTAGTATGAAATCTATGGAAAGTTTTATACATGAGGCCCCTGAACAACACTAAGAAGACTTACCATGCATCCGCCCTTTCAATTTGCTGCCAGTTGCAGCCACCTCTTCATGGTCCCCTCATCCTCCATTTCAGCAGGGTTTCTCTGAACTGCAGTTTTGAAATAAAGGAATACATATTGTTAGGTCATTATTAAATCTTAAGCATTACTTTTCTTTATATATTTGATAAATTGCATCCAGAGTTTATGCATGAGTTTAAAATATCTGTATATATATATAAAAAAAAAGACTCCAAAACAGTGCGTTCAGGTTAAACGATAGTTTATGACACAAAATCATAGAAATTCCCTTTGCATTAAAATATATTAAGTACTATGATTTTAAACATATTGTATGGGAGATATATATGTTATCAGGGTCAGAAATAAACTTTTCCAGTAAAAGGCATTATTGAGAGGCATTTTTTTTTAGCATCAAGGAAAGCCATCATTACACTGCAAAGGTTGAACAAAGTGACATCTGACATGGCATTTATGTTTAAAGCAGCACATGTTCAAGTATTTAGCCTACACAAAATAGCACAATGCCGCTAATAATAATATAATAATAATAAATATATATAATATATATATATATATATATATATATATCTATATATAAAGGATCTCTGAGGGCGAAGCTGCAATTTTATAACAGAATTAATATTGCTCTTATGTTAACAATTATTAATAGAAAGTTTTTGTGGGGAAAAAACAAGTTCTTCCACCCGAAACGTTGTGCTTTACGTTAGGCCTATTATATGGCGCCACCGCATACTCACTCTCTGGGACCGAATGGATACTGACGTTATGTTATCATTGCAAACCATTAATTAATCCATTTAAAAACACTAAACTTAACATTAAATAAATTAAATTGCTTACCGTTTTGCAGCTGATCCTTCTCTCGATCATGAAATGTTGACTGCAGGATTCTCCTCAGGATTTAACCGCCAAAACTCTTTTCAGGCGGCTGAAGTCCTTAATTCCAGCAGTGGCCCGCCCGTGACAAACGAACTCGGGCCGAAAACAGATAACGAGCTTTCAGTCGTGATTGGCCCGTTCAGAAAAAGCCGTCTGTCAGCCGTACAGTCCACACGGCTCTGGCCCATTATCTTTTCACAGACTCTGAAACTGAGTCGATGTTGGCGCGCTTAAACCTGAATCGGCCCAAAAGTGCTTGATATTTGGGGGCCCGCCTATTACGAAACGAACTCGGGCCGATAGATCTATACCGAGTTATATGGACCTGCCGCGAGTACAACTATTTCAGCCGAGACCGGCCCATAAAGAAAACGCTGTCTGTCAGCCAGATGCGTTGTGTACAATCGGCAGAGTTATGGCCCATAATCTTTTCATCGACGTCGACAGTGAGCCGACAGTGCCGCTTTTCTGCCGGAATCGGCCCAAAAGTGCTTGCTATCTGGGTATTGAGAAACGCCTCAGTACTCTTTCTGACATCCTCTCGAAATGCCGTAAGCGACTGATAACGGGAACACCAGTCTTCAGCGTCATTCTGGTTTTCTACATCCTTGAAAATAAGGTAACTTCGCCACTGGCATGAAGTTGTTTTGATAGTCGATATTCGCAAACATAAAGACGGGACCGCCTCTAAAGTTACACCCAACATTGGTATGCACGTTTCTAACTTCACTAACATTTGAAGAGAATTTATAGTCATAAGACCAACTGTAAAGTGTTCATCTGGGTGTCAGCTATCATGCACATCTTATTTTTTTTTTAATATTTATTAAAATCATATGTAAAAATTATTATTTTCACTATTTTATAAAAAATATGAAAAGTGTGCATCATAGCTGACATGTTGGTTTTATGACTGCAAATTATTGCCTTCAAATGTTATTGAGCTTTAAATTATGACATATATGTTTAAATCCATATATAGCAGTGAAAATAGTATTTTTACATTACATGATTTTTACATTACATTTTACATGATTTGACAGTTTATTTTAATAAATATAAAACATATGAAAGATGTGCATCACAGCTGACATGTAGATGAACACTTTAAAGTTGGTTTTATGACTGTAAATTGTTCTCTTCAAATGTTATTTAAGTTAGAAACGTGCATACCAGTGTCAGATGTAACTTCCCGTCTTTATATTTGTGAATATCAGTGCAAAACTCACGCTAGATAAACTTGTTCTGCTGGTAAGACTATGCTTTATTTCCATTTAAGTGTATAAAATATCCTTAAAGCTATTAAAATTCACATTCACTTTTATATTATTGTTTATTATTGTTTGTGTTTCTGTTCTTGCAGAGAATGAACTGACTGAGATGGGCAATATTATCAGTAGGCTGTGTCATCTGGGTATTTTCTAATTATTTTTTGTCTCATGGTTTTGGGTGTAACATGATTTCATCAGACACTGCGAAAGAACTTGAATTAATCTTTCAAGCTTTATTTTTAGTCTATAAAGTGCTTTTTTAAAAACATTAGGGTGAATCAAGGGTGATTGGGACAGTTTTTGGATTTCCATTTTTTGCCATAAATTAAAAACATCAGCAACACATGAACTATTTCTGTAATACTGAAGATGTTAACTATGCATTTGAGGAGGAATCAATGTTATATTATAATGATGGGTGACACACTTTTCTGTAAACTGAGCCAAAAAAAATTAAGAAAAAAAGTTTTGGTAACATTTGGGTGATTGGGACAGCACATCTTTCACTGATTTAGGGCAGTGTAAGAATATTTACTGTATTGCACAAGTTAGTTCATACTTTGATATAACTTCAATATTTCCTTTTCTATTCATCATCATTTAGAGTCCATGTTTATTTTAACTTTATTTCTCAGTTTATAAATCCATCCACAGTTCATACAGTACAACACATGCAATTGTGTGGTAAAAGGCTACCCAAAAGTAATTGAAAACATTTTAAAATCAAGAAGAAGAAAAAAAAAAATTCAGGTCCAAAATTCATACAACATAATTATGTAAACTGATCAAAATCCTGAACTGTTTGAAAACACATTTAACCTGCACAAACCATTAACAGAAACATGAATATGGTTTATTGCAAAAAAAAAAAAAAAAGAAAAGAAAAAAAAGTTGAACTATAATGTTTCTATTTTCATAATTTGGTCATTTTATTTTATCAAAATGTAGCTAGTTCATGAATATAATATTTTTGTGGTTGTCTATCCACCCAAAACTTTTGTACAATATAGCAGCTGTGACAATTATAGGACCGTATTACTAAAAATATCAAGAGCTTATGTCATTTCCTCAGTTCATGCATTTCACAGTTAACTTCCTGTTTAATGCCTGCCCCGCCCACCTACATGATGTCACGCCAATGAGGTCATCACATTTTAATGATGTGGTCTCACAGCTAGGGCTCCGCAAAAAGTTTTTATTTTCACTCATTAAAGGTGCTGAAGAGGATCTTTTCGTCGACTGAGAAACCAAAGACTGTTAGTGAGTTTTTGAAATGAGCGCATGCGTAAGAACAGCCCCCCTCCTTCACAGCTCATTTCGAGGGAACGCCTCCCAAAACTCATGCACGAGTATTGGAACACGAGTGTTTACCACCGGCATTCGCTGTGTCGTGTTAGTGGATTCATTATGTCGGACTCATCGCAGGTAACTCATAATCTGCAGTTGTTACACCTGTCTCCGGACAAAAACATTGCATGCAGCGCCTGTGGAGTGTGGAAAGTTACTAGAGCGCGCAGCCGCGCTCGTCTCTCACAAGGAACGTCACGGCAGTGATTGACAAGCCAGAGGGCCAATCGTTTACACGATGATCGCGTAAACGATTGGCTGATGTTTTTAAGGCCCTACCTCGTGCACAGATGATGTATATTAATATTATTACTTACAGTGCACCTATTCACGAGTTCACATATCCATATAATTAAATGGAGTAAAGTTTTGCGTATTTGGCGTGCTGTCCGGGGAGAGGGCTCCGAGCTCGGAATTTTGGCCCGAACCCAGAGTACTCCCCCCCGGTGTGGTAAAAGTAGGTAGAACTATAAGTGAGGAGATGGGGTGGAGGAGGGATGCTGATAAACTCTCAGATGAACAGAAGTCAGTCTGCTGAATTTATACCTTTTGACATTGGTTGAGTTGATTAACTGAATGCTCTCCACCCTGTGCTAATTAGGTTAATTATCTGAACTTGCTTTTGTCTTTGTCTTTTATCAGTTAGTAAAGACAGTTTCAAGTAATATTGCAAAAATGTATAAAACAAAACATCCTCTTTAGCACCTTTAAGTGAGAAAATAAATTCTGTTGTTATACTGTCCCATTTGACCTCATGTCCCAATCACCCTTAATTCAGCTTATGTCAAATCATTACACAAAGCTTGAATATTCATGATATTTAAGGCTAAAATGAACAACAGTAATAAACATTAATAATAGAGTTATTGAGTGCCTAAAATACATTTTTATCTTGTCATTTAGACTACCGCAGTAATGAGGACATTGTCAGATCTGATGCTGGGCCAAATGTCAGCGCTGCAGCTCAGAGTGGAAGTCAGATTACAGCACCTGTGCTCACTAACAATACAATAACAGGCCATGTCAACATCATACATAATACACATAGTAAGTAAAATGTGTCGTACATTTCATAGATGCTGATAATTTTGACTATGATATTTTTTTTTTATAATATTGAGTATTTTCATGTGTAATCACAGGTCATATGCTAAAATGTATTCATTGTTCCATTAGTAAAAGGATCTACTAGATACTTTCTAATAAAATTATATTAATGCTGAATATTTTTTAGATTTAGCTGTTGACATCTTATAATTTATTGACATTTAAGACACCC
Organism: Culter alburnus; assembly: GCA_028476615.1. Classification (NCBI taxonomy): domain Eukaryota; kingdom Metazoa; phylum Chordata; class Actinopteri; order Cypriniformes; family Xenocyprididae; genus Culter; species Culter alburnus. The sequence continues at coordinate 17,102 of JAOTNS010001521.1, read as the reverse complement.
CATGTCTGTAAAGCTGAATAAGTTGCCAAAACTCAAAACAAATTAAGCAAATCAGTTACCTCAAAAATTTTAAGTTAAAGGGTTAGTTCACCCAAAAATGAAAATTCTGTCATTTATTACTCACCCTCATGTCGTTCCACACCCGTAAGACCTTCGTTCATCTTCAGAACACAAATTAAGATATTTTAGTTGAAATCTGATGGCTCCGTGAGGCCTGCATAGGGAGCAATGACATTTCCTCTCTCAAGATCCATAAAGGTACTAAAAACTTAATATTATAAAGCGACAAGAATATTTTTGGTGCGCCAAAAAAACAAAATAACGGCTTATTTAGTGATGGCCAATTTCAAAACACTGCTTCAGGAAGATTCGGAGCGTTATTAATCTTTTGTGTCGAATCATGATTCGGATTGCGTGTCAAACCGGCAAACTGCTGAAATCATGTGACTCTGGCGCTCCGAACCACTGATTCGACACAAAAGATTAATAGCGCTCCGAAGCTTCCGCAACACAACTCGGAATATAATATACGATCACATTGTGCAGCTTTTGGTTGTAATTTTCAGTTGAAGGGCAACAAGAAGTGATGCAAGTCTTTACTGCTTTACTAGCGATAAGAAGAGGAGAAAATAATGGGATCATGTGGATGAATTAAACTTCCTAAAATACTGTGTCTTTGTTCTAGGGCTGGGTATTGAAACAATTTTCATGATTCGATTCGACTACAATTGCGATTCGATATAAATTATTTTGGATGTAGTATTTCAGTTACAGTATGTGGCAAATTTTCTAGAGGAAAAATCTCTCAACTAATGCTGTAAACTACACATGTTGGTACTACTATAATAATATTGAAGGTTACACTTAAATTACACTCATTGATGTTTTTATTATAAATAAGGTTTAGAATTGCATAATCATTTTTCTACTCCAAGCCGTTTTGAAATATAAACATTTAAATCGTGGCTATCATAACTGATTTATTCAAACATGCATTAAATATTGAAGAACATTAAAAATTATAATGAATATGCAACCATTTGACGTCATAGCGCCCCCATTGACCAAAATATGTCAAAGTATGTCAAAAATCAAAATATGATTTTTTTTAAATAATGTAAATCTTTCATGGGTTTTCTACTACATATTTCAGTAAGAGACATCATTTACGTTATATTAAGCCATTCAAGTCTTAATACTCAAGGTTCCCTTTAAAGAAAGTTTAAAAAATTTAATTTTCTGCAGGTTCTACTTTGTTTCGCCCACCCTCTAAAACAACACAAACCTCAGGTAAGAGATAAATCTGATATGTCTTGAATGTTTTACCTTTTGCCTTTTAATTTAGCAGCTTCTTACAGTCTGCTTTAAAATGTCTTACTCTATTAGAATCAGAATTAGTTTTAAATGCAGTAACCATGTTTAACATTGCTTATTTTATGTGTGCAGCAACAAGATCTGTGATTTTAAAATATAAGGAGCGGATCCGCAGCGAGTATCGGTGTGTGACCGAGTATAACTCTCTGCCTTGTGAACAAGTTCTGCTGTCTGAGCGCTACACACAACCTCTGATCCTTCAGAGACATAGAGATCAAAAAGAGAGGGAACAAGAGATCAGATCCAGTGGAGAAAGCTTCCAGAAGGTCCTCAGTGCCCGGAGCAGTGATGACTCTGTCCATCTGAACTCTCTGTTCAACCCAGATGGACGCAGGATATGTCCCAGTGCTGTTATACTGCAGGGGAATTCTGGGAACGGGAAATCTTTCTCTGTGCAGAAGATCATGATGGACTGGGCATCTGGTGACTTCTACAAAGAGCGGTTTGATGTTGTTTCACTTAAAGTGTAAAGAAATAAACCGCATTTGTGGCAAAAAGAGTTTGGTGGAGATCTTGAGCTGCAGTTGTAGTTTAACATCAGATCAGATCTCACAGGTACTACAGCATTCACCAGAGAAGATGCTCTTCATCATCGATGGATTTGATGAGCTGAGACTCACTCAGGACATTAATGACATGTCACCACACACTGATCTGCTTCAGAAAGCCCTAGCTGAGGTCATTCTTTGTGACCTGCTGAGGGGTCGAATCCTGCCAGAGTCCTTCCTTCTGGTCACCTCCAGATCTACAGCCACAGATACACTGAGTAAACTGCTCAAAGGACCTCAGCGTTTCTCTGAGATCATGGGATTTTCAGAAAAGGGGGTAGAGGAGTACTTCCAGAAGTTTTTTCAAAATGAGGAACTTTTCAGGAAGGCTTACACACTTGTGAAGACGAATAAAACCCTCATCACCGCCTGTTCCATCCCTGTCGTCTGCTGGATCATCTGCACAACTATCAAGGAACGACTCGAAAGCACTGTAGATGTAACAAGTGGACTGGAAACCACCACCTCCATCTATGTTGACTTTGTGTGCACGCTCTTGAAGCATCACTGCCAGGGTTTGAGTCAGTCCATCCCGACCCTGCTGAGGAGTCTGGGTCAGCTGGCAGAGAGAGGGATGCTGGAAAAGCAAGTCCTGTTGGATAAGAAAACTGTTAAAGAAACCGTTTCAGACCCTGCTGGCAATCCGTTCCTGTGCAAGTTCCTGTTTAAGAGAAGAATCCACCAGGAGACGATGTTCAGTTTCATGCATCTCAGCTTTCAGGAGTTCTTCACTGCCCTGTACTATGTCCTTCTGGATGAAGAAGAATCCCAGAGAAAATTTACACAGCTATTTTCCATTGATGAAAAGTCAAGAGATTATTATAGTCGTCGTTCACGTTTTTCAGCTGTGGTGCAGTTTGCATTTGGTCTGCTGAATAAGGATGTGAGACGCACACTTGAGGAACATGATCTCGTTGTTCATTCAAACACAGAGACTCATCTGAAAGAATGGATTTTAAAAATTGATCAAACTATTCACAGATATTCAGATGAAACATTTTTGTACCTTCACTGTCTCTATGAACTTCATGAAGAGGACTTTGTGAAAAGAGCTATGGAAACCTGGAAAAGAATTGATGCATATGGTGCAGTCCTAAGCAGAACAGACTGCCAGGTCCTGCTGTACTGCTCTCAGTGCTGTCAGTGCATAGAAGAACTGGATCTTACTGGGAGCATATTATCATCTGAAAATTTCCATATGATTCTGCCTGTTTATCACAAGTGTAAGAAAGTGAGTGGGTAAGTGCTTTGTTCCAAAACATATACATGATGGATCTTATTCATATATGTATAATTCATTCTATTTTTTAGATTATTCATACATCGCTGGTTGGTTAATCAGTGATACAGGTGCTGGTCATATAATTAGAATATCGTGAAAAAGTTCATTTCTTTTTATTGTAATTATTTTTTTATTTTTTTTTTAATGAAACTTTCATATATTCTAGATTCCCTACATGTAAAGTGAAACATTTAAAAAATTTTATTTTTTTTTTATTTTTATTTTTTTTTAATTTTTTGATTAGAGCAGTGGTTCCCAAACTTTTCCATGACAAGGCCCCCCAAATTCCACTAGGTTCTGGCCAAGGCCCCCCTTTTGCATTATGTGTTATTGAGCCCATTGACAAAACTATGCCAAATGTAAAAATAAATAAATAAAACATCTAGGTGAACATCCATTGAACTTTATTAGTGTTGTAATAATAACATTTGTATGTCAGATCTTCATATATGGTAAAGTAATTTCAATATCTTCAAATCTGGTACAGTAATTTCAACATTCAACATTGTATCTATGTGTGTCAGTAAATGGAAAAAGAAAAATCTTAAAGAGAGGGTGTGTGTGTGTGTGTGTGTGTGTGTGTGTGTGTGTGTGTGAGAATGTGAGAGAGAGAGAGAGAGAGAGAGAGAGGGATATTAATGGGATGGGTGGGCCTGGTGGCTCCTACACAGTTTGTCAAGCCTGGGCTTTAAGTCTGTCAGTGCAACACGCATGTCACTCTCCACATTTAGACGTGCTCTGTGTTTTGTTTTAAGTACTTTTAAAGTTGAAAAGCCAGACTCGCACAAGTAAGTGGTTGCAAAAGGAAGAAGGCATTTCAGAGCACTCTCAGCTAGGATGGGGAAGTCTTTTCTTACATACATCCAGTAGTTAGAGAGGGAAAGAGCCTCAAATTTCATTTTTAAATCCCATGAAGAAATCATCTCAATCAGCTCCTCCTGTGATTTTAAGTCCAGGCAAGAGCCTACATCAGGGGCAAATGGGTTTCTTACCCAGTTTAGATGGGTGTTGTCAAGGTCAGGGAAATATTCTCTGAAATATCCCCGAAGGTGCTCCAGGTGGGACTGTATCAGTGGAGAAATGGTGCCCAACTCAGCACCAGATGACAGCAGCTCTTGGTGTAATAGTGGGAACATTTCTGTAATTCCCTCCTTGAGCTTGTTTGACCACAGCGTAATCTTCAGGGGAAAAGCACGCACTTTGTCTTGCATATGCACTATGTATGTGTCATGCCCTTGCATGCTTTGGTTAAGCACATTCAGATGACAAAAAATGTCAGCCATATATGCAAGTTTGAGAATCCAGGCTGCATTTTTAAAACGGTCAGCCAGCTTATGTTTTTCAGACAAAAGAAACTCTGCAACCTCCCTCCACAACTCATACACACGGTTCAAAACTGCCACCCATGAAAGCCCGCGTACGTTTGAGTGAAGCAGCAATCCATCAAAACCGGCTCCCATTTCTTTACACAGAAGAGCAAACAGTCTGTGTTTCAAGGGGCGTGCTTTAATGAAGTTTACTACATGTATTATGTCCTGTAGTACCAGATTAAGCTCATCATCCAACCGTTTAGCCACCAGTGCTTCTCGATGGAGCATACAGTGCATGAACGCTGCATTCGGGGCCTTCTGTTTGATGAGAGCCGTCACCCCACTGTTCTTCCCAGTCATAGCCGCGGCCCCGTCAGTATACACACCAACGCAACAAGACCAGTCAAGTCCATTTGAATCAGTATATTCGTCCAGCACTTGAAAAATCACTTTCCCGGTGGTTCTACTTTCAAGTTCTTTACAAAACAGTAATTCCTCAACGAACATTTCTTGGGAAATGAATCTTATGTACACAAGCAACTCGGCAACGTTAGCCACATCCGTACTTTCATCTGACGCAGGTAAATCCATACTTTATGTATGCTGCCTCATACCTACAAGTCTTACACGGCCAGGAGTTTGCTTTCTGATTTTTTTTTTATCTGAGGTTTCGATAGCTGGCTCGTCAAGTTTTTTTCCTTTTTAAAAAATCTATCCATTTTGATAGAGTTTTGACATAGAGCTAGCCAGCTTATTAACGTTTAATAGCTGAATAGCTGAGCACTGGCGGTTATTACCAAGGCAACACTGACAGATAACGTGATGGTGTACCCAGCCAATCAGAAAGATTAGCATTAAAAGTTTAATGTTCAGATATAGACAAATTATAATACTCATAATAATATAAATATTTATATATAAATTCTTTATATTTTTAAAATACTTTTTTTTTTTTCTTCCAACTTGATGCGGCCCCCACTTTGAAAACCACTGGATTAGAGCGTACAGCTGATGAAAGTCCAAAATCCAGTATCTCAAAAATATTAGAATATTTACATTTGAGTTTCATTAAATGACCATCCCTACAGTATAAATTCCGGGTATCTCTTGTTCTTTGAAACCACACTAATGGGGAAGACTGCTGACTTGGCAATAGGAGACAATCATTGGCACCCTCCACAAAGAGAGTAAGTCACAGATGGTCATTACTGAATGTGGTGGCTGTTTACAGAGTGATGTATCAAAGCATATTAAATGCAAAGTTGACTGGAAGGAAGAAATTGGGTAGGAAAAGGTGCACAAGCAACAGGGATGACCGCAAGCTTGAGAATACTGTCAAGTAAAGCCGATTCAAACACTTGGGAGAGCTTCACAATGAGTCAAATGAAGCCAGAGTCAGCGCATCAAGAGTCACCACACTCAGACATCTTCAGGAAAAGGACTACCAAGCCACTTCTGAAACAGAAACAGTGTCAGAAGCATCTTACCTGGGCTAAGGAGAAAAAGAACTGGACAGTGAACAGTGGTCGAAAGTCCTTTTTTCAGATAAAGGTAAATTTTGCATTTCATGTTGAAATTATGGTCCCAGAGTCTGAAGGAAGACTGGAGAGGCACAGAATCCAAGCTGCTTGAAGTCTAGTGTGAAGTTTCTGAAGTCAGTAATGGTTTGGGGGGCCGTGACGTCTGCTGGTGTTGGTTCATTGTGTTTTATCAAGTTCAAAGTCAATGCAGCCATCTTCCAGGAGATTTTGGAGCACTTTATGCTTCCATCTGCTGACAAGCTTTATGGAGATGCTGATTTCCTTTTCCAGCAGGACTTTAGCACCTGCCCACAGTGCAAAAACCACTTCCAAGTGGTTTGCTGACCATGATATTACTGTGCTTTATTGGCCAGCCAACATGCCTGATCTATGGGATATTTTCAAGAGAAAGATGTGAAAAAGTCGATCCAACAATATACAGATGATCTGAAGGCTCAATAGTGCCTCAGCAGTGCCACAGGCTGATCACTTCCATGCCACACTTCACTGATGCTGTAATTTGTGCTAGGAGCAAGTCATTTGCTGTAATATGTGCTGCTGACCAAGTATTGAGTGCACAAATGAACATACTTTAAAGAACTTGAACTTTTCTGTTTTGCAAATCCATTTTTTGATTGATCTTAGGAAATATTCTAATATTTTGAGATACTGGATTTTGGATTTTTGTGAGCTGTACACTCTAATCATCAAAAAAAAAAAAAAAAAAAAACTTTACATGTAGGGAATCTAGAATATATGAAAGTTTCATTTTTAAAAATAATTTACAATAAAAAAATGAACTTTTTGATGATATTCTAATTATATGACCAGCACCTGTATATATTTTTACATTTTAAAAATGTCGTTATGTTTTTATTATTTGTCAAGTTAACTAAAGTTAACTTGACAAATAAAGTTATGTATTTTATTATTTTAAATACAAGTTATTGTATTTATTATTTGTCAAGTTAACTTGATTTAGTCTGTACACTCATCTTCTGGATTTGATTTTACAGGTTGAACGTAGACGTTTCATCAGACTCTGATCTTGATGAACTGATAAACACTCTCACAAGAGGACAGACCCGGAGATCACAGTGGTAATGTCTCAAAATATATTTTATACATTTAAAGTATTTTATGTACATATGAGTTATCATCCTTCAGTGTGCTTTTGTTTTATGTTTAGTTCATAAATTTTCTGTCCTTTGATTTGCAGCATTGATGTCCACTTCATATTTACAAAATTTGATGATTGTTATCTTCATTTGTCAAACAATGAAGAAATCAGGTGATGAAAAAATGATTTGAAAGTTATTCAAAACAATGACTTGTTGATTTATAAACAACACTGATGCCAATTCTGATTTATTTTTTTTTTTTATTATAGTATCTGCATAGAAACTTCAACATCTTTGCTGTCGCTCACTCTCACCTTTCAGTGCCGAGAGCCAATCAATATTGAGTGGGCCAAACTTATACAGATAATTCACCAAGAAGATTCAGATGCATTAATGTCAGTTCTCTGTTCTTTCTCTGAACTGAAAAAGATGGAAATGACACTGGACTGTCTAAGTGAGATGTGGACTCACTGGATCCTCCAAATCATCCAGAACTGCTCCAGTCTAACAGAACTTGAGTAAGAAAAACATGTGAAATCATCTTCTGTCTCGTTCTTATATGAATTTGTCTGTTGTTAGGAACTGTGTAGCACATATTTAAACTGATGGTTCATCCAAAAATGAGAAATCTGTCATTTATTTTACTCGCCCTCATGTTATGACTTACTTTTTTCTGAGAAACACAGAATAACTGTTGATGTCCCAAACAGTTTTGGAAAATACAATGAAATTCAATGGGAATGAAACTGTTTTCTTACCAATCTTATTAGGGTTTCAAACGTGAAGCATTGAAACACTATTGTAATTGTTACATTTTCCAAGCATCATCATTCTCCCCTAAACATGATTGGGCTGGTAGTGCTCACACCGTCTACAACACCATCAAGGTTCGTCCGATCCACCTGACTTCAAAAGTATGAAATGGTTCATAACTCCTGAACGTTAGGCCTAGGCTCAAAGTGTCTTATATTGTTGGAATCCCTGCCTCAATTTTCAGGTGTTTTGGATTTTTAGAAAAAACGTACTTTTGTGAACTAGTCCTAGGTTTTTGACCCAATTCGAACCAATCAAGTGCAGTGAGGTTCTCCGGAGTCTTGATTGTCAGTAGTTATCAAAAAAAAAGATTAAATTATGATTCATGGTCCCTAAGGGCTGCCAAAACATTCACAGTGTGTAGCCACTTTTACTAAACAGGTTATAACTCGTAAACAGAATGAGATATTTTCACCAAACTCAGCACATCTATGGCCCTGTCCCAAATGGCGCACTTCATGTGGACTTTCGGTCTCGTGGACTTAAATTGCGCATGCTCGCCGAGTCTACGAGTCCGTAGGCCGTCCCATTCAGCATTTTAACGCTCTGAAGTGTGCTCAGCAGTGCAAAAGCAGGCTGCGTAGTTGGCATGGAGATAATATTTTGCAAAAGAAAAGAAACCTGTTCTCGATGCTAAATATTATAATATTTGTATAAGATATTTGTGATATACAACAATAACAATAGGCAGCATATTCCCCGAACCTGCAGCTCCTGTCAAAAAACAACCAGACCATTATTTCCGGCGTGACGATCGAGTCTGTCCCAAACATACCTCTCAATGCACCCTCGTGGACTCGCGCCAAGGGCCCTATAGGTAGTGACATGACCTCACCAAAGTGTGGACTCTGAGGAAGTTCACAAGTCTGGAGTGTGCTATTTGGGACAGGGCCAATATAAGAACTCATTCTGTGGTCACATGAAAAAGGACATGGTGACTGGTCACTTGATGGCACTATAACAGGAAAAAACATGAAAACGGCTGTAACTACTTCACCGTTAGTCCAATCATCAGGTAAAACTGAGAACTTAGCTTTATTGTTTGAGCACATGAGGCACATGATTCTAAAGAAGCGTAAATACTTTTAGGGAGATCGGCCCATAGGTGAGGCTATAATTGTTAAAAAGGGGTAAAAATTATGTATTTCTGTTGCAAACCCCATGAAATGGCTGAAAAAAACATATATTTCCTATGGTAAATTGCCTGTAAATTGTCATTTCCATCTATTAATTAAATGGTTACATTCTTGCTAAATTAAATACAATGTATTTTTGTGCAAATCTTTAAACGCTTGAACCCGATAATATATATTTCAAATGATCTTTGTGTTCTGCAGAAGAAAGTCAGTCATACAGGTTTGGAGTGACATTACCCTCATCCATTTAAATCATTATAGAATTGTTCAAATGAATGTGTGAATAACAAAGTATAAAGAATAGAATTATCAGTCCCTAAAATCTAAATAATTTTATCTGTATAATGTGTATCCATGTCTAGGGTATATGCTAGGTTTTCACTGGAGGAAGGAATCCAGATCTTGCAGAGGTCACGCACAAGACCAGCCTGTAGTGTGACATTTCAGGGGTTTGTATTGGTTCTTCATACATTTTGCATCAGTTAATGTCTTATCAATGCAATTTCATGGAGACTAGAACTTCAAGCTTTAAAAAGGACACAAAAACACCATAAAAGTATGACTTGTGCAGCATATTTCATGTCTTCTGAAGTCACATAATACCTTTTTGTGATGAACAAACCAAAGGTTTGAGAATTGTCATTCATAAATGTATTTTCTTTATATCCTCCCTAGATCTCATAGCTCATTAGCAGTCAATGACAACTTAAATGTTGGTCTGTTTCTCACACAAATCATTGTTATAAGACTCTGTAGTGATTTGTACTTTTTGCTTTCTGATGAAGGTTCACATGCATAATCAGTTTAAAAAATGCACACGCTATCAGGACAGTCGACTTAGCTGTAACCAGAAGGTGAAGATTCATCTGAGTTCCTCTGGCTTTTCTAAGGAGACTTTGTGAAAGTAAGTTAGGATTGAGATTAACACGAAGAATGCACCATTAACATGTAATATGACACCAACCAGTGATTTTTATTTATGATTTATACAATTCCACTTGAATATTGTATATTAACTGTACAAGCTTTCAGTGCGACAGCATATGATCATAGGGGAGCAGTGTGGATCTAACCTACTGCTCAGCTTTGTGTATTTATTTCTACATGTTTTATTGTTTTATCTCTTGTCTCTCTCTCTTTCTAAGGCCCTGGTTTTGGGACTAAAGGTCCAGCTTGATAACTAGGAGAAAACTGCCAAAGCAGCATCTTTACCTAGAGCTGTGGATGGGAATAAAGACATCAACCAAGAATATCTAAAATCATTTAGGTGTGTTGTAATAGTAATAATCATGTGTCTCTTTATTTGTATATTGCGTTTCACAATGCATATTGTTTCAAAGCAACTTTACAGAGTTTTATATTGATGCTTAATTGCATGTAACAGTTTAGATCTGAATGATTGTAGTTTATATGTGAAGACAATATAACCTATCAAGCATTTGAGATTTGTTTTATAGTGTGATCATGTGAGAGTATTGTATGTATGCATGCCGAAAAAATTGTATATAGTATATGTTTTATGTGACGACATGAAGAATTATGAATCTGTAAGGTTTTGTATGATTTATAATAACTTGGTGTACTGACAAGCCTGTTCACTATTTGATGATGTTTATCACTGCCACAGATGAATATGTATTACTGAAAGGTTTTAAAATTTAGTTTTTCAAGATTTTGTGTGTTTTGATTTCACAGTATTGAGACTAAAAACACAAACTAGGAGAAGGAGACAAACTAGGAGACTTCCAGGAACAGTACACCAAAAAAAAGAAAAAATGTCATTTACACACTCATTTCAAACCTGTGTGACTTTCTTCTGTGGTTTACAAAAAATTTTTTAAACTCTTTCCTCGCCAGCGTTTCTTTAAAAAAAAGTTGCCAACCACCGCCAGTGTTTTTGCAATTCATCAAAAGTTGTATTGCAACTTCATGCTTTCTTTTTTTATCATCACTTTAATGTGGGTAAGTTTCATTTAAAATAGCAACATTGTGAGCAAAAAGCTGAGAAAATAGTTTTTTTTTTTTCCCCCTCCAAAGACTACAACTTGCATAAACTATTCTTTTATTGCTTGTTTCTGCTCCTTTTTGCCTGTGTTTTGATCAGGACATTCAGAACTCTTTCAGAAGATGCGTAATAGCGCCCCCTACAGTATAACAGTGAAAACACGGAAAACTGGAAAATTCTCAAACATAAAATCATAAACATTTTAAATTAAAACTTACAATTGGCAAAAACATGCCTTTTCTTTTGCATTTAAATCTTTATACAAGAAACCCTGCAGGTCATAAAGCTCTTGTTTTTCCACCTCCACAAGAGACGAGTGCCATTCATTGTTGTTCCCTTTCGATACTTCACTCGTACTGCGTATGGGGAAAAGTCTCCCTTTTTCCCCGTCACTGAAGCCTTTTTCAATAACGCAGTGTAACTGCATCGTCATTGGTTCACTCATGAGAAGTTGTTGAACCAATGACGGCGCGGCATAGCTGCGCGACCTATGGCGAGAAAGCGCGCGAATATTCCCGCCGAAAGGGAAAAAAAAAGCGGGCGTTTCGCCATAGGATTTCAGTCCTTTCTCCTTCAGCGACGACTACACATCTCTTCGCTGATCTCCGCGCTGAAGCCGAAGAAGCTCGCCGCCTGGAAGAAGCACCTCTCGCCGCCGTTGAAGAGGCCCCGCAGCAGACCCAGCTGAGCCGCCGGACTACGACAGCGCCGGCGTCCTCGTGGACTACTGCCCCGAGCGCCGTCTTCAAGACGCCCGCCGCCTGCTTCCTGTTCCGGCCGCCGCCTCAGCCGTCTCCTGCCGCCATCCGGCGCCCCCTCTGAGAGCGTTTTCCTCGCGGTTCTATAACCGCTCTAAGAGCATTCCTAGCGGATTCGTCTGCTCTAAAAGAGCTTCGGCAGCCCTCGCCGCTCTAAAAGAGCCCCCCAATCGCCGTTTTCACGGCGCCGGCGTTGTTAAATGCCGCGTCACTCCTGTGAAACCTGCAGAGCCCCTCTGCAGGACAACGATGGACACGATGAGTGCGTTGGATGCCTGGGTAAGCCCCATGCGGAAGCCGCGCTCACTGACGCTTCATGCCCGCACTGCGAGTGCATGAGTCTGGCCTCTCTGCGCTCGCGGGTTGCTTTCTTTGCCGGAGGCAGTCCCGCCGCTCGCGCCCTCCCGTCCCCTTCCCGCCGCGAGCCTGCGAGGAAGAGACAGCGGGGTAGAGCGACCCAGCGCCCGGAGTCGAGCGAGCTCACGTCGGCCCAGCCCCCGCGTGCCTCGCCCCTCTCCCACCAGAGAGCAGTCGCTCGTCAGATTCTCCCACCCTGAGCAGCGTCCCTCAGCATACGCAAGTGACCTCGTCTCATTCGGTGGATCGGATGAAGAAGATGACATCGCAGCTTCCGAAGCCGAGTCTGGAGCCCACGGCTCGGGCATGGACGCCGAATAAAGCTGTGGAGGAGTAGACCTGGTGGCTCGTCTGGATGAGTGGTTCCTGCCGGGAAGACGCCAGGCCCCTCGTCAACGTGCTGCCCCGTTCTTCCCCGAGGAGCTGACCAAGTCATGGCGCGCTCCTTACTCTGGCCGCCTGCACACCACGCACCGTTCAGCCCTCACGACTGTGGACGGCGCCGAAGAAAAGGGCTACGAGCACCCGCCGCCCCTGGATGAAGCAGTGGCAGCTCACCTCTGTCCTCCCACGGCTGTGGGCTGGAAATCTAAGAGGGCCCTTCCTTCAAAGCCCTGCAGGACTACCTCCACCCTGGCTTCGCAAGCCTATGCCTCTGCAGGCCAAGCTGCCTCGGCGCTCCACACTATGGCCATCTTCCAAGTGTTTCAAGCCAAGCTTCTCCGCTCTATGGACGAGTCCGGCTTTGATGCACCCGCCTTCAGGGACCTCCGCAGCGCCACTGACCTAGCCCTGCGAGCCACGAAGGCCACAGCCCAGGCCATTGGAAGGTCCATGGCCAGCCTGGTGGTTTTAGAGCGCCACTTATGGCTCAACTTGACCGAGATCAAGGATGCGGATAAGATGGCCCTTTTAGACGCCCCTGTCTCGCCTTCCGGTCTCTTTGGGCCATCAGTAGAGGGTCTCACCGAGCGATTCACCGCAGCGCAGAAGTCGTCTCAGGCCATGAGACACTTCTTGCCAAAACGCTCCAGCTCCGCATCTGCTTCAAGCCGACCCAGGCCTGCGCCGGCTCAGCAGAGCAAGCCTGCCCCCTCTGCCTCCCAGGCAGCACCGCCAAAGGAGCAACGCCAGCGCTCTCGCTCTGCCAGACGCTCCTTCCCGAGACGCCAGGGACCCCGGCCCAAGATTGCGCTGGACCCTGTGACGCCTAAGTCATCCTGATTTAAGAGGAAGGAAGAGGACAGGGGAATGTCTCGCTGCGGCCGGACCACCCCCAAAGCTCCTTTGCGCAGTTTCCCCTCCGCCTCGTTCACATCCGGGCGTGGGAATGATGCTCAGTGTTGCAGATGGGCCCACAAATGTTGCGTCCACACAAACCGCCGTTTTCACGGCAAACACATTTTTACCTTTTCTAATAAAGGGCAAATTTCCTCTTCCACTCCCCTCGGTGTACAGCCCCCCCTCAGGCGGGCTGTCAGCCGATGTCATTCAACCTCTTGCCACCCGGGTCGAGGCTTGGCGGGCCATCCCCGGGCTGTCAAAGTGGGTCCTAGGGATCATAAGTCAGGGGGCTACTTGCTCCAGTTCGCCCGAAGACCCCCACGCTTCGGCGGGGTGCTTCAAACTTCGGTGATTTCGGACAACGCTCACGTTCTCCGAACCGAAGTCTTGGCGCTGCTCAGGAAAGGGGCTATAGAAATAGTCTCTCCTCCAGAGAGCGAGTCAGGCTTTTACAGCCGTTACTTTCTGGTCCCCAAGAAAGATGGCGGTCTCAGACCCATCTTAGATCTCAGGATCCTGAACCGCTCCCTCATGAGACGGAAGTTCAAGATGCTGACGCTGAAGCAGATCCTCGCACAGATTTGTCACGAGGACTGGTTCTGCTCACTGGACCTGAAAGATGCCTACTTTCACATCCAGATAGCCCCCCACCACAGGCGGTTCTTGAGATTCGCCTTCGAGGGTGTGGCTTACCAATACACGGTCCTACCCTTCGGGCTGTCCCTGGCTCCTCGCACTTTTACCAAGTGCATGAATGCGGCTCTTTCCCCACTCAGGCAGATGGGAATCCGTGTTCTGAATTATCTCGACGATTGGCTCGTTCTGGCCCACTCGCGAGCAGAGCTAGAACTTCACAGATCTGTGCTCCTCAGCCATCTAGAATGCCTGGGTCTCAGGGTCAACCTATCCAAGAGCTCGCTGCTTCCCAGCCAACGCATTTCGTTCCTGGGAGCGGTTTTCGACTCTGTCCGCATGACGGCAGTAGTCTCGCCAGAGTGCGCTCTGGCCATTCAGCAGCTCGCGGCTTCCGTCACAAACAAAGCCTACCTTCCTCTGAAGTCCTTCCAGAGGCTATTAGGGCTGATGGCTTCCGCCTCCCCAGTTCTACGGCTCGGCCTTCTTCGGATGCGGCCTCTGCAGTACTGGCTGAAGTTTCGGGTCCCCCCCCACGCCTGGCGGCATGGCCGCTTCTGTCTCAAGGTCAATCAGGCCTGTCTATCAGCCCTGAAGCCCTGGTTGAACCCCGAGTGGTTCAAGCGTGGCGTACCCCTTCAGGCGGCGTCGCGGAGGACGGTGCTCTCGACGGACGCATCCAACTCGGGTTGGGGCGCTCTTTGCGAGGGCAGACCGGCCTTCGGCTCGTGGTCACACGAGGAGAGCCATCTTCATATCAACTGCCTAGAGATGCTGGCAGTGATACGTGCCCTTCACTTCTTTCAGGCTCACCTGACGGGACGCCACGTCCTAGTCCAATCGGACAGCATGACGGTGGTGTCGTATATAAATCACCAGGGAGGTCTTTCGTCCACCGCTTATGCACACTGGCGAAGCGTCTTCTGGAATGGGCTCTACCCAGGTTTCTGTCGCTCAGGGCGACACACATTCCTGGGAAAACCAATCTGGGAGCAGATATGCTGTCTCGGAGCAATGTCCCCTCAGACGAGTGGACGCTCCACCCCCAGACGGTTCTCACAATATGGGAATTCTTCGGAAAGGCAGAGGTCGACCTCTTCGCCTCAGAAGACAATTCTCATTGCCCAACTTATTTCTCGAAGAAGGACGACGCGCTGGCCCACCATTGGCCCAGCACCCTTCTTTACGCATTTCCCCCGATCGCTCTGATCCCTCAGGTTATCAGACGAATCAAGGAAGACGAGCACAAAGTCCTCCTGGTGGCCCCGCTCTGGAGGAGCCAGGTTTGGTCCTCAGAGCTGTTCAGGCTCTCACGAGAGCCCCGTGGCCCGTTCCTTGAGACGGGACCTTCTCTCTCAGGCGAACAGGACAATTTGGCACCCACAGCCAGAACTTTGGGCTCTGCACTTATGGTCCCTCGACGGGAGCCGGTTAACCTCCCCGGGGACGTGTTGAACACCATCTCTCAGGCGAGAGCTCCGTCTACGAGACGTCTCTATGCCCAGAAATGGTCAATCTTTGTTGATTGGTGCTCTGCACGCAACATAGATCCAGAGAGTGTGACGTATCTCCGATACTGTCCTTTCTCCAAGAGCGTTTGAATTCAGGGCGAGCCCCTTCAACGCTCAAAGTTTACGTAGCAGCCATCGCAGCGTTTCACTCTCCTATCGCTGGCCAGTCAGTGGGGAGAAACGGCCTAGTGGTGCGTTTCTTGAGGGGTGCTAGGCGATTGAATCCTCCTCGCCCCCTCACTGTTCCCACCTGGGACCTATCTATGGTCCTCAGGGCTCTCAAAGGACATCCCTTTGAGCCGCTGTGCTCAGCTGACCTCAAGCCCCTGACGCTTAAGACCGCTCTGCTACTGGCTTTAGCATCGGTAAAGCGTGTCGGCGATCTGCAGGCCCTCTCTGTGAGCCCTGCTTGCCTTGAATTTGGGCCTAACGACTCTAAAGTCGTATTGAAACTCAGGCATGGCTACGTCCCCAAGGTGCTCTCGACCCCGTTCAGAGCACAGGTCATCTCCCTCTCTGCGCTCCCTGTCTCGTCAGAAGAGCAAGAGCTGGAGTTGCTCTGCCCTGTTAGGGCATTGAGAACTTATGTAGAGCGATCACAGCCTTTTCGGCTATCAGATCAGCTCTTTGTTTGCTTTGGCGGCCGCACCAAAGGGTCTCCGGTCTCAAAGCAACGCCTCTCGCGTTGGATTGTTGACGCCATAGCTCTTTGTTACTCCTCCATGGGCTCAGAATGCCCCATAGGAGTTAGAGCTCACTCCACTAGAAGTATGGCCTCTTCATGGGCCTGGTCCAGTGGAGTTTCTATCAAAGACATCTGTGAGGCGGCCGGCTGGTCCTCGCCGTCCACCTTTGTCAGATTTACCAGTTGGAGTTCCGACTTTGCAAGCTCGGGTCCTATCGGTGTGATGCAGCGGCCTCTTCGAGCCCCGCCTCAAACCGGTTCAGGAGTTATCTCCTCTTGTAGTGTAACTATGGGTTCGACGGCTTCGGCCTTCTCACTAGTTTCGTGGACCCCCCTGGCGTCCCAAACTTGTCCAGTCGTTCCCTGCCGTGGCACGGCGCGGTTGAATTCGTTCCCCATACGCAGTACGAGTGAAGATCGAAAGGGAACTACTCGGTTACTAACGTAACCTCGGTTCCCTGAGATACGGAACGAGTACTGCGTTTACTTGCCGTGCCACGAGGCTGCGGCTTCAGGGTCGTGGCTTCAGTCGATATGGCCTGAAATCCTATGGCGAAACGCCCGCTTATATAGCACTAAACCCCGCCCCTTTCGGCGGGAATATTCGCGCGCTTTCTCGCCATAGGTCGCGCAGCTATGCCGCGCCGTCATTGGTTCAACAACTTCTCATGAGTGAACCAATGACGATGCAGTTATACTGCGTATGAAAAAGGCTTCAGTGACGGGAAAAAGGGAGACTTTTCCCCATACTCGTACTCGTCCTAT
>JAOTNS010001520.1:0-29765 GCA_028476615.1 Culter alburnus | reverse complement strand
AAATATATCATCCCTCAGTTACTCTTTAACTATGCTTGTCAAGTAGTAAAGCTGTTTCTAAACGTAGATATTTTCATACCTGTAAACTATGCCATATTTGAGTCTGTGATATCATTCAGTCAATGTGAATAATGTCTTGTGGATGAATGAACATGTCTATGATTAAAACTTTAATTATATGATAATATTATCATCATCATCATCATAATTATGAACATATAATCTCTGAAGTGGCCAGTAGAGCATATGAAGATATATGGTGAAACATCTGTTGTAAAAAGTGTAATTCTACTAGATAACGCTCTTTAAATTTAATAGAGACTTATTAAAGCTGCAGAAAAATACAAGGAAACAAATACATTATTTACTGATTAATATCAATATGCAAAAAAATTACATTTACTGTCTTCGTCACATTTAATATTCTTAAAGGTTAACTAAAGGATTATAGTGAACTAAAGAAACACAAATCACTTTAGGGGTCTCAAGTTAAATAAATCACACACAGGTCTAAAAGAATGAGGCAACAAACCCTCCACCAAGAAAATAATAGTAAAGAAAGTTCAAAGATTTACATCAAAATTAATGACAGCTATAAAATAAGACCATATACATTAGGATAATTTACAGGCAGAAGCTGAGACTGGTGTTAATATCTGAAAGTGTTGATTCTGTAGTAGTGGTAATTGACTGTATGATAATGGTGCTTCATTCATTTCCTGAATATGGATGCTGTAGTCCTCAACATTTTTTCTGGACACTTTTGATGTTGTTGGGTTTGAGTCCACAGCAAAGACATCTGAAGCACCTCCTGTACTGCTGTCTGACCTGAACAAGAATGAGATGAGAGTTGCATTTTCAGAAGTAAATGATGCTTTTCTTTTTCTTTCTTATACTGTTCTGGAGAGAGTGAAACGGTTTCCATATGGAGCAGGATCATAAAATGACTGAACTAATTGCTGAGCACAAAACGGCTTGAGAAAGCCGGGCTTAAAAGTTTGAATTTTTTCACAGTTAAAATTTGAATAGTTTTGCTCATTTGAACAGGATGAAAATGGAAGAATTATTTAATTAGTATTTTCATAGAGAAAATTATAATGTTAGCATGAGATGTCCATAAAGATGTTGAGTTTTTTTTTTTTTTTTTTTTTCAAATTAAATATATATTTACAGAGAAAATGCAGTAAAATTCAACAATAATTATACTTTTTTTTTTTTTTTTTAATAAAACTGCTAAATTTTCTTAAAAATATAAATTCAGACCACTGAAAAATCAGGCGTCCTTCCTTAAATAAAGGTAAAAGTCATTAAGTTTAACCTGAGATGTCCACAAATATACATAAATGTAATTGTGATGATTGAGCATTATTGAAGACAGCTGATGACAACAAGCAGAATTTCTGAAGGAAAGAGAAACACAAGAACTACAGGACTTCAGCCACAGCCTTAGATGAAATCAACTGAAAATAAAAGACATTAAATCCCTGAAGATCTCAGCAGAGGAGGATTAAACAACTCCACAAACAACATTAACAGCTTCACTTATTACTAACCAGATTGACTTTATTTCCGTCATACCAGATATGGGATACAAACTATTGAGAATTAACAGAGGTTTAGATGTTGGTGATTTATTGTTTTGTTTGAAGTCACCATTATATAGATCCGTGTTTGCTTTAGTTGGGCTCTTGACCCTGGGCTTTTGAATATTAGTTTTTCTCTGGCTGTTGTAATTGTGTATTTAAAATACATTTTGTATGGCAAAAAAGTAGCTGAAGTAAAATGTGATCAGATGAATTTGGGCATTTAAATTTAAAATCATTGACCTGATTCACTGATCTCATTTAAGAATCTAATCTCCAATATATTGGAAATGTTTTACATTTTGATGATGAGATCCATCAGTGTTAGTGAAAAATATGAAGGATTTTAAAAATAGTTCATCCTCAAAACATTTTGAACTACTGCTTCATTGTTTTCAACTACTGCTAGCATGTTTTGTGATTTTCAGAATGGATAGGTTAATCTTTTTTTTTGTTTCTTGTCACCATTGTTGAGATTCATACATTGATTCTTAATGTCTCTGTGTGTCTAAATTGCACAGTAGTTCAAAGCTTTTTTTGTGAATGATGTTTAAACCCTTCTTTACTGATAACTCAGCTTTGCTTGATCTTCTGCTGTAGTTTCACTGTGATGGTAATGTAGAATTAAGGTGTAGTAGAAATATAACACACTTTTGATTGTACACTGGATCAAAACATAACCAGCAACACCTAATCACATTTTCTCTTAGATTTTTTACCACAACAAGTGTCTTAAAAACATGGTTACAGCAACCAACGATTAACTAATGTTAAAAAGTCAAAAGCCTAGAGTCCAACTAAAACAAACACTTCTCCATAATGGTGACAAATGAAACAATAAATCATCAACATCTAAACTTCTGTTAATTCTTAGTAAGAACTTTTTGTAGACGTGTGACAGAAATTAAGTCAATCTGGTTAGTAATAAGTGGAAGCACCACCAGCACTGCACATTTTGTATGTCTCCCCCATCTAGCACACCTCTTTCAACTCATGAGCTCATTAGTAGAGACTGCAAGACATGAAATGGAATGCCAGATATAGAGACATACAAAATGTGCAGGGCTGGTGGAACTCCAGGACAGGTTACAGAACCACTGCAATAAGAGAACTGTAAAATTATCATTAACTGCTGTCCCCTCTGCTGCCAGTATTTCACTGTTTGCAATTTATGGATGTTATTGTAGTTTTGGTCAGCTTGCCTTTTTCTTATTGCAGTCTAAACATTTTACTTCAGTTGATGGTCTTGACAGTTTTTTTTTCCATCAATGGTAAACGTTTGGCACCCTGTCATTCTGATTATAGTACATTGAGTGATGTCTGACCTCATTATTACACAATAGCCAGGAAGATGAAGGTTCCCTGCTGAGAGTTCAAGATCAGGAAGATGATCTCCAGCTCCTCCTGCCATTAGTGAAGAAACCCAGAATCCAGGAGCAACCAAGAACCACAAATTGAGCCAGTGTTTTAAATGTCATAGTCTGCAGAGAGGGAAAAAAAGTTAATATGTCCTTTATTGACTACATGTTGTCTTTTCTTTAATAGTACAGCAATAAACAATGCGTATACTTGTTTGTTTCATCTGTGAAACTTCAGCGTTCAGTTTTTTGAGAGTTGAGTTCAGATTGATGAAGATGTTGATGAAGAGAATCATGTTCAACTGCAGAAAAAAAGAAAAAAATTTCACAGTTTTCTTTACTTCAACAGCCCCTGTGAAAACGTCTGTAACTGTCGCCTTTGGCTTGCTTAGTTTGGGACACTTGATATTTGATATTCAACAGTGTTTTGATCTTTTGACACCATTGTATGCGAACTGAACTGAGCTGGATGATTGAAGCTTGATTCTTACAATGGAATGATTCAATACTGAATTTACTTAAGATGGATACTGACAATATTTACTTTAAGAGCTGCTCTGCAGACAAAATTATATACCAGTTATCACTGTAAAGCTGCTTTGACAAAATCTGCATTGTTAAAAGCGCTATATAAATAAAGGGGACTTGACTGGAACTTACTGCTAGTATGACACAAACAGGACCCAGAAAACTCCAGATAAAACCTTTATCCATTTTAATCCAGCAGCTGTTTAGAGGAAAACACAATATCAAAACTGTATTAATCAGTCCGAAAAATTATTTCAGTTGCTGACTGTTGAAATACTACTAATTAAGTGTAAAAAATTACAAATGCATTTTAATCTTCTGGTTTTGATAAAAACATAATATAAATTTTCAGAGAGCAGCATTGTTCCAAAAGACCTGTGAGTTGTCAGTCATAAACTAAAATCTTTATTTCATCTAATCCAAAGAGTAGAAAAAAGAACAAAAAAAAACTCACTGTTCGCTGCCGTAGCCTTCAGGAAGCAGCCCGACAGACACGGCCACCACAACCAGAGCAATCGTATATCCAATCACACACAGGTATCCAGTGCTAAGCACCGCCCTCTTTTTGGAGCTGATCTGTGATAGGTTCTTCACACAGATGAAGAGCAGCACAGCTTCAATGAACATCCACACAAAGCCGGAGAGAAAGAGGAAGTGCAGCACACCTGATATCACGGCACACAACACCTGGAGACCAAGAGAGACGGTTATGATGATTCTCAGTGAGGCTGTGCTGAGCTGTAGGGCTCCTTCATCATTCTCACCTGATGAGGGCGTATGTGGTTCAGGAACTGTTGTGTGAGCAGGAACAGAAGGTGAGCCAGCAGAAGACTGATGCAGATGTTGATTCGAGCCACATTATTCACTCCAGGACTCCACTGACAAAGGGCAAAGGTCAACAGGGCCAAACTGAAGAACACCAGCCCCACGATCACACACACCAAATTCAACAGATCCAGCAGTGAATCGTTCTGAGAAAACATCAAAACAAGAATGTGTGAGACAAATTCAGTGACTTTTCCAGCTGTCCAAACTAACACTTCTGAGCACATCAAGAGCTTCATTTACTTAGACCCTAATAATCTGTTTGTAGTACCATAGTTGGAATAAAAAGTCACATGCAACCACATCAATCAGAATGAATTGTACAAATTTAAATTTCATTTAGATTGTAAGTGGTTTAAACCTTTTCTAATTTGTTCAATAGGACAGGACTTAGATTAAGCCAGGATAGTTAAATTAGGACATTTAAGTAGCTTTTATAATACGTGTCTTAAAAAAAAAAAAAAAAAAAAAAAAAAGGCAAACATGCATTTTAGTCTAGGTCTAGCTTAAACCTTGTCTGTGATACCAGGCTGTAAACTAAACTATTGACTAGTTTGAAAACTGAAACTGTTCTGCTCATGAGCAAAGATGTAGAAATGGCTTAATGGCTTAGTGCTGCAGGACAATGTTGTCCCAACAGTCCTTGCTTCAGACTTATTTGCAGACGTGTTGTTTTGGTAAATTATTTGATAAATGTAAGCAGCACAGCACAAAGCTTGTGTGCTCATTATCTTCTAATTAGGACCTGTAATAGATACATTTAAGTCTGCTTTTTAAAACAAAGAAAAGAAGCGATGGTAGAAGGATGGTTAGTGCCAACAGTGGGAAACTAATCAGTATATTCAAACAGTGAGCACATCACAAGTTAAATTCCAATTCGAAGCTTTTAACATATTAAAATGCACCTCAACCCAATCACTTTATTTAGTTCTAGTAAACATTATGTTCAGATTCATCAATCAGAATGATTTCATACCGATTTAAATAAAAGGTCTCCATGTAAACATAGAGTGTTTTTAGCCTTTTGTAAATATGATTAGGGTTAAATTGTGAACTCCTAAATCACCAATAGAAAACTGGCATCTTGATTTCAGTGCATCTAAAATTGTATATCACTGCCCTGTATACTTTAGCCAGATTGAAAATCCACCACACATCCTTAAATTTATGGCTGCCGCGAATAAACCAATCATGAAAAGTAATCATCAAAATGCGCGTTCATTTAAATGCAATGTGTGGACTTTTTACACGGTCCCTTATGCACCATTTGTCCTATTTCCATTTAGCAATTTTTTTTTTTTTTTATTACCCCAATCTTAAACCTACCCTTAGTTATTTATAATACACTTTATGAGCACATGCGTTCCCTGGGATCAAACCCAAGATCGCATGATCACATGATTGCATATTGCAATGCAATACCAATTGAGCTATGCGAAACCTGAAATATGATGCAGATAAAAGGGTCCAATGTAAGACCCGTAGACCTTCGTTCATCTTCGGAAATTCGATGGCTCAGTGAGGCCTGCATAGACAGCAATGGTACTTACTCTCTCAAGATCCATAAAGGAACTAAATGCATATTTAAAACAGTTCATGTGAGTTCAGTGGTTAATATTATAAACCGATGAAATATTTATAATTAATAATAAAAAGTTAATATTAAATATACATATTTACCTTTTGAGCTAATTTGCTGCAACACCAATGTTTTTTTAGATCTTTAGAAATCACTACTCAAAATGCCAGAGTTCAGGTCAATGGATGTGTTTTGCACTGTTGCCGATTCAAGATTGCGTCATAATTATCCATCATCATTGTATCATCATTAAAATAATGTCACATTTATCGTTACTGTAAAAAATTTGTTATTGTGTGAAATTTTGCATTTGAAAGTTTTGTGTGAGGATGAAAAAGTTCTCTAAAGGCAGGAACACACCAAGCCGATGCCAACGAACTAGTGGCGACAAAAGCGGACTGCGGGGTTGGCACACCAAACTGACGCTCGACAGCCGATGGCCAAGTAGCACGTCCGTTCTGCGCCTGTCTAAGATGAAATGCCTTTCCGTACCAGCAGGTGGCAGTAGCTGAACAGCCAATCAGAATGATCAGATGGCCCGACAGACCGACGAGCTCCGACACCGATTCAACATGTCGAATCGGCCGAAAAAAATCAGAAAAATTATATCGAAAAATATATATTAAACAAATAGAAATAATAATAAAAAAAATGTTTTATCATATAAAGATAAGAAAACTTTCTATTCCTTACTAATCAACTATAGTCTTCTGGTGGATGACTGGTCCACCAAACTTACACACCATCATAAATCTCACCTGTCTGACATGTTCTCGTACCTTTGGTGGTCTGCTGGTTTGCATGATGAGAGCGAATGTCGACAGATGAACACAGGAACACACAGTGTAGCTGCTGTTGGTCTCTAAAACAGAACAACCATCTACAATCCACTCGCTGATATTCCAGTACACACAGGACAGAGAACCGCTGGGGTCGAACTCCTGCAAAATAAATAAATAAATAAATAAAAACATGCAAGGATTTTTGTCAAGTATTACATTTCTCTGAATTAATCTCTGCATTGGTACACAAATAATTATGAATTCAAAAGTAAAACTTCTCCATATCTACATATCATTAACATTATTGCTGCGTTGAATAAAACAGGGAAGAGCAGAACTAGACATTTAAATGAACTGATCTCAAAGTTTTGGCCCTACAGAACACTTCAGTACATAAATATTCATTTCCATCAATTTTTCTTCTATTTAGTCTAAAAGGTCTATGAAAGTCACTCACTCTGATGTGTTTGAGGCTGAAGTTGACTGGTTTGGTGAGTTCAGTGTTGGTGGTTTTGGGAAGAGTAGCTGAGATCACAGTGGACATCATGGTTTTAACCGTGTCATTTGACGAGTTGAATAATTCTGGCTTCAGTAAAGTTTCCATTGTTGAATAGCACATAATTGCCACAGCAGCTGATTTTGTGTAACAGGGGGAAAAAGTAAATTTGGTTTAGTGGTAGTATACATGTTTCTATGATTGCGTGGAACCATTTAAGCTTAAAGCACTCATACCAAAAATATCTGACATTGGACATTGTGAAGTCATTTTTTTGGGTTGGGAGGGTCACACATAAAAAGTACTCATAATTGTTTAGGTCCAGTCAGATTTACTGAATAGACATCTGTTAGATTATTGCTCCTGAGGCATGCCTCATCCCAGACCTCTTAATTGGCAATTGAATGAACAATCTCAGCGCTGAGGGAGAGTATAAAGCCTGATTTTTATTTAGATGTAGTATAGATTTAACCAATGAGAGAGAGAATACATCACATAGCTCATGGTATAGGAATGTGATACATATAGAAAAACAAGTCTAAATATGATCATCTCCCGGTCAGGTACTCATGCCTTCCTGAAGATCCAAGAAGTCCCTCTCCCATACTTGCAATACAAAAAGGCAGAGGCCATTCCCTGTCTCCCCATTCGGCCATAGGAGCCTCATACCTTACATGGAAGTTGTTCCAGTACATAAAGAAAACCAGATGTTATAGTATAGACTACAGCTTCAACAGAGGACAAACGACCCTCTGTCTACCTATCTTCAATGCTGAGACCAATACTTTAAACATAAAATCTTTCACTATCAACCTGTCAAGCTGCTAATGATGTTTGTTGTCCAAGTCTAATGCCCACTGGTAAACTTCCTCCTAAAAACGTTATAATAATGTAAGGGCACAATTTAATTTAAACATTTTTAGAATATTTTTATAGAATGTTATAGGAGATGTGCATGTAAACCTCACTCCCTTGACCTCAAGAGGCACTCTAGTTACATTGGTGCCGTGACCCGGATGGGAGTGAGGTTTAGGGGGGTGAGTGAAACGGAAGTAGGACAGTAAGAGCTGTGTGTATAAACCTGACTCCCTTGACCTCAAGAGGTATGCTAGAGACTACAGCCTTTAGCCTCCTTGTTAGAACACCCGACTCCCATGCCAGCAGACCCAGGTTCGAGTCCAGCTTAGAGCAGGCGGTTCGAACAGGAGGGGTTACATTACTAGAACTTTTTTTTTCTCATTTAAACCAAAGATATTCATCAGTGATTGTATATCAAGTGCAGGGATGTGCATTTTGTTTTTGTGATTTCACCAGAACAAATAGAGAGCAGTGGTATTAAGCATTAGATTCACATCTATATGAAGACAGTATGAGCGCCAAGAGAGCACTGTTGCCTTCCGCCACTGATAACAGATTTAAAAACAACACATACCATCACCTCTTATCTAACAAATGAATGAAATGAATACTCTGCTAGTCAACTAGATGTTTCATTTGTATTAGGTACTTCCATGCCGAAAGATGATAAAAAAAGTGTTGGGGACCTGTCCCACCCACAAATTCTGCATGTGGTGAGTAGTTACATCAGTTAAACGGTACAAATTCTTAAATGCCAATATAAAAGATTGTGTTGATACACATTTATATTGCATTATCAGCATCTACTGTATGATTGCAGTGTAAAAATGAGACATCTACAGTAGCCTACACCACAGCGCTTTGTGGCTCATATTCACTGTGTAAATACTCTGTTAAAGGTGCTAAAGAGGATGTTTTGTTTTATACATTTTTGCAATATTACTTGAAACTGTCTTTACTAACTGATAAAAACTATTTATTAGGTGCACTGAAAGGAATAATATAATATACATCATCTGGCACGAGGTAGGGCCTTAAAAACATCAGCCAATCGTTTACGTGATCATCGTAATGTATAATGTAGTTATTGTGTTGATGTTGTATTGCAAAACACTTTTGCATATTTGCTACTATTGTGGTGGGACACGGATAAGTTTAAGGACAGGTGTGGTGGTATGGGTAGGTTTAAGGGTGGTTTAAGGAGAAAGTGAAGGTCAACAGTGTAATTATTGATGTAATCACAGAGATTGATTACAGCTGTAAATACAAGCAGGTATTTTTAAAAAATATAAGTAGAATGGAAAAAAGAATATTTACATAATAAGCACATTGTATCAAATTATTAATTTAAATGTTAGTACATAATACACTCAAAAAAATAACTCTTTGAACGAACATAAAAAAAATCATGGAACGGATTTCCACATGATTAAGTTGCTTTATTTCAGCATTATGCAATTCTGTTATTCCAATTTAATGTACTTATGTTGGGTCAACTTAATTTATTAAGGTTGATTCAACTTATTTACTATGGTTGGGCACAGCTTAATTTAATAGTGTCAGCCCAACTAATTTGCAATGTTTTGGAAAATAAATAAAAAGCAATAAATAAATAAGTAAAAAATAAATTGTTTTCATATACATTGATTTTTACAATTAATTCTTCTTGTTTAATTTTGTGATTTATATAACTTTTGTGATGGTCTATGTTAGAAATGAAGAGTTTGGTTCCAAAACGCGATAAACGCCATTTTCAAAAAATTGAGTTTTCGCCAAAATCAGTATTGTATCTGGTCAGTATTGAAAAGTCATTTATTAATTTGCGCAAAATGCGATATCCGTCGTGTTATTCTGTCATGTTTTCTCCCTTTCTTTCCAAAACGCGACAAACGCCAGTCTCCCTTCTCTGCAGAACGCGATATATCCGCTCAACCAATCACAGCGCACCATTCCACACACTGTAAACATTGAAGGCTTTTTTTAAAAGCCGTTTTTAATACCAATGTACTCGGCAAATGTGTTTATTTAACCGTGCGGTGGCGCCAGATACTCTTTATTTTCAATTTGAAAAATAACTTTTATATTGATGGATTAATTGCATTTTGAAAAAAAAAAGTGTCATGGATTTATTGCATTTTGGGAAAAAAATAATACGTTTTTATAATAAACTTTTTAAAATCAAATGTAGATTTGAATTTTTAATTTTTTATAACTAAAAGATGCTATTTGAAAGTTTGAAACAGAAAATAGTTTTCATCTTGCCACTTCTTGGTAAGAAAACACCTTTTTACTCAATTAATCAAATGGAGTTATTGCGTTTTGGAACCAAACTCTT
Source organism: Culter alburnus (assembly GCA_028476615.1). Classification (NCBI taxonomy): domain Eukaryota; kingdom Metazoa; phylum Chordata; class Actinopteri; order Cypriniformes; family Xenocyprididae; genus Culter; species Culter alburnus. Next base: position 19,421 of record JAOTNS010001520.1, on the reverse strand, counting down.
CAAATCTAGATGTGATACTGGATTCATCCTAAATTGCTTTAACCAAAAACATCGTAAAGCCTAACTGATCATAAGTCATTGGTGGCAATGGTTTTACAATCAACATAGGCTTACAATGCTTTTGGGAAATGCATTCAGAGCACTACCACAGTGATTATTCTTATTAAAGTAATTTGAAAGTTTTTTAGCAGGTCCTCAACCCAAGCACAAGTGCAACAATTCACCACAATGGTAACCCTAAAACTATTAATTAACAGAAACTTTTAAATACCAACATAAAAACAGTAAACATTAAAAAGTCTTTCCATTTTTTCATCTTCCTAAAAACTGCTTAAAATAACACTTTATTTCAACATTACACTCCTAGTTCAGCCTCTTTGCAAAGCATGATGGGAAGTGAAAATCCTGTTTGATTGAGTCCCTGTTGGGTTTACTTGATTGAAACATGTATTCCAATATGAAAACATCAAGTTAAGTCAAAGAGTAATCGTTTCAAGTCAATTTAACATGAATCAATCACATTTAAACCAGAAACCTGATACAATGGTGTTGAATCAAAATAAATTGTTTTAAATAAAGTGAACAGCATCAAAAATCTTTTTTTGAGTGTACAGACCGTGGTGTATGTCAGTTTTTTTTAATAATATGTTACATACCTGTTCCGTTGTACTCTTGCAATCCCAACAAGATCAATGTCCATAGAAGCATTTTTGGTGTCCAGCTGAGGGATTTGATCTGAAGTAAATTTTGGTCCAATCATGAAGACTTGTACCTCTAAAGAAAATAATGTGAATGAATCTGAACTGAAGAAGAAATGAACAAGGAACTATCTGCACAAAGACAGATTCTGCACCTTAAAGGGTTAGTTCACCCAAAAAATTATGTCATTAATGACTCACCTTTATGTCGTTCCACACCCGTAAGACCTCCGTTCATCTTCGGAACACAGTTTAAGATATTTTAGATTTAGTCCGAGAGCTTTCTGTCCCTCCATTGAAAATGTATGTACGGTGCACTGTCCATGTCCTAATCGCCAAAAACAACCACGGCGACGTAAAAGTGCATTACCAACGCCGACAGATGAAAGGATTCAATGGAATCAATTCAATGGAAAGGATTCCGGAAGAGAATACAATGCTGAATAAAGTCGTAGTTTTTGTTATTTTTGGACCAAAATGTATTTTAGATGCTTCAACAAAATCTAACTAACCCACTGATGTCACATGGACTACTTTGATGATGTTTTTATTACCTTTCTGGACATGGACAGTATACCGTACATACTTTCATGGAGGGACAGAAAGCTCTCGGACTAAATCTAAAATATCTTAAACTGTGTTCCGAAGATGAACGGAGGTCTTACGGTTTGGAACGACATGAGGGTGAGTCATTAATGACATAATTTTCATTTTTGGGTGAACTAACCCTTTTAATAATAATATAATAATAAATGATTTCTAAATATACAAATAATAAATTTATATTGCAGCTATAATTATTGACTCCTTGAATTCACAATCCCTTCAGAGCACATTCAGTAACTACATCATTGTAAATAGTTTTTAGATACAATTGCGTCTTCACTTACCTATGGAGTCGAGAATAAAACTGACATTGTCACTTGTGTCTGTTGGCTTCACCAGTGAAGATATGAGCTTCTCACTGGCTTTTATTACTGTTTCCTAATGTCACTTGTTCCTTTGAGTCAGCTGACCCCGAAATCTTTGAAGTGTTAAGAGCCCATTCAAAACTGTAGTCACAACCTAATGGTTATGATACACAAACACTTGTGGTGAATATTGTTATCTACATGACAGATATTTTATTTTATGATTTCTCTCTTAAAAACTTACAGTCAAAGGAAGCACTTGATCTGTAATGTTCTCTATATGTCGAAGATTTTGAAGACTCCTCCAGAGGTCTGACTCTGAAATCAAATTGATCTTTTATAAATAAAACTGAAAGACTCTGTGATCTGTGTAAATTTTAATATTCAGCTTACCCTGCATTGATCCGGCAGTATGTTATCCAGACCTGTAATGAGGGAATTCATCATTACAACATGAAAATTGTAAATCAAACACCACATTTCAGTCTAGAAACATGCTTACCTGTAGTAGTAGGACTGATGGTGGTTGGGGTGGAGATGTTATACTCGCAGAAACAGGAGGACAAAGTCATACTAGAGCATGTACAGGTGTCCTTATTACCAACACAGTTACAGTTATTGTTCCAGCATTGGTATTCATACTGCTTTTGGTTTCGATATCTCCAGTAGTTAAAATCATGCATTGTTGTGTTGCAGTACATGCGGTACTGAGCACCGGTGCAGATGTACGTTTTGTTATAAAGCACACATTCATAAGCTGGAGTAACTGCTGTAATGAGAGCAATGATATTGCTGTAAGTCTCACAGAAGCAGGAGGACAAAGTGCTAACAGAGCATGTACAGGTGTCCTCATTGCCAATGCAGTTACAGTTATTGTTCGAGCATTGATATTGGTGTTGGTTCTGGTTCTGATATCTCCAGTAGGAGAAGTCATGCATTCTTGTGTTGCAGTACATGCGGTATTGAGCACCAGTGCAGATGTATGTGTCGTTATAAAGCACACAGCCATAAGCTGGAGTAACTGCTGTAATGAGAGCAATGCTATAGCCGTAAGTCTCACAGAAGCAGGAAGACAAAGTGCGACTGTAACACGTACAGGTGTCCTTATTTCCACGGCAGTCACAATTATTCCAGCATTGGTATTCATATTGGTTTTGGTTCTGATATCTCCAGTAGGAGAAATCATGCATTCTTGTGTTGCAGTACATGCGGTACTGAGCACCAGTGCAGATGTATGTGTCGTTATAAAGCCCACAGTCATAGATCGGCCTAACTGCTGTAGGGATGGTGATGTTGTTATTGTAATTCTCACAGAAGCAGGAAGACAAAGTGCGACTGTAACATGTACAGGTGTCCTTATTACCAATGCAGTTACAATTATTATTCCAGCATTGGTATTCATATTGGTTTTGGTTCTGATATCTCCAGTAGGAGAAATAATGCATTCCTGTGTTGCAGTACATGCGGTATCGAGCACCAGTGCAGATGTATGTGTCGTTATAAAGCACACAGTCAAAGACTGGAGTAACTGATGTAGTGAGAGCAATGATATTGCCGTAAGTCTCACAGAAGCAGGAGGACAAAGTGCTAGTGTAGCATGTACAGGTGTCCTTATTACCATAGCAGTCACAGTTATTATTTACACACTGGTAATGGTTTTGGTACTGATATCTCTGAGAGGAGAAATAATGCATTCTTGTGTTGCAGTACATGCGGTATTGAGCACCAGTGCAGATGTACGTGTCGTTATAAAGCACACAGTCAGGGTCTGTGACTGGACTAACTGCTGTAGGGATAGTGATGTTGTTGCTGTAAGTCTCACAGAAGCAGGAGGACATAGTGCGACTGTAGCATGTACAGCTGTCCCTATTACTACGGCAGTTACAGTTATTATTCCAGCATTGGTATTCATACTGGTTTTGATTTTGATATCTCCTGTAGGAGAAATGATGCATTCTTGTGTTGCAGTACATGCGATATTGAGCACCAGCGCAGATGTATGTATCATTATAAAGCACACAGTCAGGGTCTGTGACTGGACTACGTGTTGAAGAGAGACTGATGCTATAGCCGTAATTGTACAGAAGCAAGAGGATGAAACACTACTGTAGCATGTACAGCTGTCCTATTAAAACGGCAGTCACAGTTATTATTCCAGCACTGGTACTGATATTGGTTTTGGTACAGATATTTTGAATAGCTAAAGTAATGCATTGTCGTGTTGCAGTACATGTGGTACCGAGCACCAGTGCAGATGTAAGTGTCATTATAAAGCACACAGTCCAAAACTGGCCTAACTGCTGTAGGGATAGTGTTGTTATTGCTGAAAATCTCACAGAAGCAGGATGAAGTATTATAGTAGCATGCACAGGTGTCATTTACCAACACAGAGACAGTCATTACTCAAGCACTGATATTGGTTTTGGCTCTGGTATCTCTGGTAGTAGAAACGATGCATTCTTGTGTTGCAGTACATGCGGTATTGAGCGCCGGTGCAGATGTACGTGTCGTTATCAAGCTTACAGCCCAAAAGTGGACTAACTGCTGCTCCTGATTCAGCGGCAGTGGTGGATATTAAACCTGAGGACGAGAAAGATGTGATTAAAGTCAGAATACTAAATACCAGGTGAATTTACACAGTTGGCATGCATTTATCAATACTGAGACATTTTCTTTTCTTTTGACAGTTAGCAAAACTGCAGGCTCTGTGGACTACACTGTTCATTTTTGTGATACATTGTATTCATCCTTTAAAATGCATGAAATTTTTATAAATTTGTAGTGTTTTTGCATTTTTACAAAAGTTTATTTGTTTGGCTATTTATTAGAGTCACAATCCAATTCTAAAACCAAATTCCATTGTAGTTTCTCCCACCAGTCTATAACATGCATCCGGATGTGATATTAACTGGTCTCTGTTAAGGGCAAATTCACACTACAGAACTATGAGACTATTTGAAGTTTTCCTGTCGACTGTCATCTTGTCTTAGCAGTGCTAATGCTACACATCACAACGCCGATAAGGTACACAAACTGCAACACAAAATCATGTAAGACATTAGAGAGCCGCTCATGCTTGCTGCCCAAGTCCTCTGTGCAGAAAATAAGATGGGAATATAAAGAAAAATTGGGCAGAAATACATTTCTTTTCAGAAATAAATTTCTTGCTACTTTCTTGTTTTTTTTCATTCTTGCTACTTTCTTGTTTTTTTATTTATTTATTTTTTTTTTTTTTGTCACGTTGCTGACATACTAATTTTTGACAAGAATCAGTGACCGCAACAAGCTATTTGGCCACGATCCAGGGGTTTTATCACAAACCTTAGAAATCTCTCTGCGACAGCAAAATCCAGTCAAAAGCCATGTAGTGTGAGGCTGCCTTAAGCTGTGTACTTACATAGACAACAGTGTGTAGAGTTTTGACAATGACTAAATACTGAGAAACGAATGCAATCGATTGTATAAAAAAGTAATACAGTTCGCAGGATCAACAGAAAATTGTTTTAAGCACTTACATTTACAGAGGATAATCAACAGTGACCATACGACACCTGGCATGAAAACAAAGACAAATATTACAATGTTTAATGGTTTTTTTTTAAGACTTTTTAAGACACAAATCTGTTTTTTTTCCCCCTTTCGAATCAGATATTTAGGACCAGGGGCGTGTCTAGAGCATTTTCAGTGGGGGGGCCATGCTGGGGCACTGCCTCCAAATGGGGTGGCCGCCAGTGACCAAAAAAAAAAAAAAAAAAAAGCTAAATTCTACAGTATATTACATAAATCCTATTGATTTTTTTTTTTTTTTTAACTTGAAAAACGTTACTTGTAAACAAATGTAGTAATAAAGCACATTTTTGATTAATTTAGTTTTTTGTCATCCCTGTATATATCCATTAAGTTAAATTTGAGAGCCAGTGTTTATTATTTTCTAGTGTTTTAATAAAACTAACAAGTTTATAAAATAAAAGCAATTTTAATAATGGACAATTTTAAAAACCCAGAAGCACAAACGATGTCAACTATTTGCTTTTAATAAGTAGTTTGGCCATTACAATATACAGTAGTTTTATTCACCATCTCTTTCAAACAATGATAAATACATTTAAAAAAAAATCCCCCCACTGTAATAAATCAAATGGTTTGGCCAAAACATCATAGTGTTTCATTCAACATTTCTTTCAGATTAATTTACAAAAAGCTGAGTAACACAGAGTTAAAGTTTTAGCACTGTAACAGTTCAAATGAAAACACCACAGTTTAAAAATAAAATATGGAACCATTACATTGTGCTCAGCTAATATAGAACAGTCTTTAGTTTAGAAACAATAAAAACAGTAGCAGAAAGAGAGGAAGGCAGTCGAAAAAGAAAGAAGGCAGACCTCAACTAAAGGCCAATTCACACCGCACCGACAAACACCAACAAACACCAACAAACGAGTGACGTCTGACTGGGAAAATTCCACAACTACATACGTGTAACCATGTTAACAATATTGTCAGGCAAGTTTATTACATTAATAATATAGTATCATATATATTTTCATTTTATTAAAGTATTGAGGCAAAACAAAAATAGTAACCTGAAATCCGAAGCGCTGTAGCCATCGATCTGATCGTAACCTATTGCGCTGCGGTTGGGATACACTGGTTTTTAAACTTTTTATTAACGAGACCCATAAGCATATACAACCATGTAGCTAAACAAGCCAAAACAAATTATTAAGAAAACGAAACTGAAGGTAAACCTGCGTTGCTCTCATGGTGGTTATAACGTTACCTCTCTCTTTCGGTGAAGTGGAGCAGCTGCTCTTGCTGAAAGGCACGGATTGCACTATGGACTATTATTGTACCTTTTGTATATTTTTATTTTTAACTGTATTTTATTTTTTATAACGAACAAGCTGCGATGTCACGTTTCCAGTACTTTGTTGTGTGTGCGTGAGGCGCGGGCGCGATCAAACAGCTGTCTTTGCAGGGGACTTGCATCATCGTCATGGCAACGGTTCGTGAACAGGTCAGATTACGTCAGAGTTTGTTGCCGTCTGTTGGAAAACTGTTCACACCGCGCAGACATTCCCCGACCCGACAAACACCGATTAAACATGTTCAGTCGGGTGAAAACCAACTCCGACCAACGCCAACAGGGGTATCACACCGATCCAACAAACTCCAACAGACGAGTTTGTTGGCCGTTGTCGAGGTGTGTGAATTGGCCTTAAAACAGCTGGATTCTATTCGGAGGTGACTGGCAGACCGTCTAACAAAATCATAGGGGGGGCACCTGGGGTGGCCAATCGAATTTCAGGTGGGGCCCGTGCCCCCCCCCCCCCGGCCACCACGTAGACCCGCCCCTGTTTAGGACTGACTGTTAGACACTTAAGTTTCAAATGATCAATGTCTGTTCAGACAGTTTTGTAAATATCTGGTGTTATAATATTGACTCAAACACAATGCCATGAGAGTTATCTTATCAAACAGATTGTGTATTTTTTGCTGTTTATGAAATGAATTCAGTCAAACTTTGCTGACTCTCTGAACAAAGTGAAATGTTAAAATCGAACACTTTCTTTCTTCAAAACCTAAACAAAGATTGAACATTTACATCATGTACTCATACCCTGTAAAAATAAGTTTGTTTAACTTAACTTTGAGTTATCTTTTTACATTGACTCAGTTAAGTTGTATTTTACTTCAAATTTTAAATGTTTTCAACTTGATAAATTTAGTTATTTGAACTAATAATAAGTTTAGTTGGAATAACTTTATAAAAAAATAAATAAACTGAACTTCAAACCACAGCTCATGTTCATTTAGTAAAATTTGGCTTGTTTTATTAATTAAACCAAATAAATAATTATTTTATTTAAATTGTTCTTCTATGTCAATTGTAAATGATTATTTTATTTCAATTGTATGGTATTGAAAACTATTGAACTGTAAGTTCAAATAACTAAAATTGTCAAGCTGAAATTACTTAATATTCTAAGTAATTAAAATTTAAATAAATCAGTGGAAATTAGTACCTCAAAAAGTTGTTTTAAAAAGTGAACAAAAAACATTTTACAGGGAATGTTAAAAAAGAAAGTTCACCTTACTTTCATAAAGTTAATCCAACTAAACTTTAGAAGTTCAACCAACATTAAATTTGTCAAGTTGAACATACTTAATATTTTATGTATGAAAACGCCTGACTGAGGTGAGTTTTATGTCCACCAAGGACATTTTTACTACTGTAAGAGACACAAGGTGGCACCATTTAACTATTCTATTCTGTAAAAAGAGAAACATCTTTGTTTTTGTTTATAGTTTATGAATTCTTTTAGCCAACGCTTAATCAAATGTCATTTAATTCTCAGTCAGTAACCTACTGAAATATGCAATATGATTCTATATGAAAACAGGAAAAGAAACATACTTACTTTTAAAAACAATGAACACCATTATGGAATCTGATCCACTGTTTTTATTAATTATTCAAGAAGAAAGATCAGGCATTGATTTTCTGAAAGAAATTTAGAGACAAAACAAAATGAGTTGTGGTGAAGCATTCTAAGACTGAACTGAACACACTATATGATTTTAAATGCTGACTGTAAACACCGACTGAACGGCTTTAGTTATTTATAAGACTTGATAGCAGCATCATTGTTCTACTTTATGTAGGTGCACATGTGGGAACTGTATCAGAATGCCAAGCGAAGCTGAAAACTTCTAACATAAGATAAACATTTAGGCCTGAAGTGAACACAGACTTTTTCGTCATAGCTATTAACAAAGAAAAATGGCTATATCATTGTTTGTCATTACAATGGGTGTTTACTGTTTACAGAGAAATTCTTCAACTAGTTAGTGTGGATTAGCATCTTAATATCCTATTACAATACAGATAGAGCTCCACTATATTGTAATAATAAAACACAGAGGAAAAAACGCTTGTTTTACAGTTATGTAAGCGAACTGGGCCTACAGCTATGTTGTAAACTCCCATCGTTAGCTGAGCACAAACATGAATAGCTGATAATGCATTACACTTTGTAAACAAAAGTCGTGCTCCATCCTTGATCATTATTCCAAGTAATAATACACACTGTTAGAACTGGCTGTAGAAAAACGGCCAAATTCTGACAGTAACAAACCATTTTCCATTAAAACAGTAATATACTGTAGAAAACAATGCATTCTGGGTAATATTTGTCATTTTTGAGAAAATAGCCTGCAGGAATATATTGTGAGTTAACATCGCTCAAGTCGACACTCAGAGGCTGTGTTCTAAATCACACCCCTATACCCTCATTCACTATTCCCTACATTAGTTCACTATATAGTCCACTTGACAGAGTGAATGAAAGAAAGAGTGAATTCAGACACTGATGAACACCTGATAAACAGAATCACTGAAGGACAGAGAAACAAGACCAGAAAAACGAGAAGAACAGAACACAAGAACTACAATGACTTCAGCCATTTCATTACAACTGACACATTATTCTTTCATACATGTACAGAAGTTCTTGTTTGAGAATCTTGTTGATTAACAGATTTAGATGTTGAGGTTTTATTGAAAAAAAAAAAAAAAATTGAAGTTTGCAGTCACCATGTGGTGACCAGTGTCTGCTTTAGTTGGGCTCTTGACTCTTTTACACTAGCTTCTCTGGCTGTTGTAACTGAGTGTTTATAAAACACATTGTTATGGCTGGTTGTGATGACGCTGTAATCATCTTGGACTTGTTTAATTCGCTGATCTCTTTCTGTGTCTACTCTTTGATTTAATGGGCATTATGTTTATTGATTATACTATGTCTGTGATTCAACAGTGTAAGAACCAGCAACATTTCAATAAACAGTTATTTAGGAGAATTGATCTTTGATTGCATTGGTATTTTGATTTTATATTTATTGATGATACTATGACTGCAGTTCAACAGTGTAAGATCTAACACTGATTTGGTAATCAGTTATTTATATGCTGAAGTCATATAATGCATAAAACATTTTGAGCTCCTGCATAACACTTTCAGATTTAAAATTTTGCAGGATGTTTTCATTCACTTAGAACTATGTCACACACTACATGAAAGGTAATTTTCAAAAATCCATAATAGGGGCACTTTAAACATGAGGAACCAGTTTTATGGTACAGTAGGCTACCTATAGCCTACTTGCACTTGAAAGGAGAACTCATTTTATTATCTGTTATTTTATTTTATTTTATTTTATTTTATTTTATTTTTTTTTTCTATCAAATGGCTCATGGTCATACTTTATAGCTGGGCAGTATGCATTAATGCATAGAGACTCTACTATTTGAGACTGACTCCTAATTGGGTGCATGTGGTAGCCACCACCTGGATTTTACTGGAAATTAACAGCAGTGTTCATTACAAACTTAGAAGTAACTTACTTTATTGTAAATCACAAAAGTGGAATAAATAGAGAGAAAAGAAGTGAGGTGAGAGATTTACAGAAGTTTTCATTTGAACACTGATGTCTGTTCTATTTACTCTCAGTTCTATTTGACCCTTTGATATTGTTAAGCCTCAATAAACATAAATCACACCTCAGATCGCCTCTACAATGAAGCCTAGGTCAATAAAGTAGACTAAGACTGCTCTCAAGTTTGGTTTGTGAGGAGGGATCATTACTGAGAGGTAAGAATGTGATTGATTATTCAATTAAAATTTTAAAAACAATTCTAAATTTGCATTGCAGTTAAGAAGGGCGTGATGTGCTGAAACTTTCAGCTGCCTGTCAGCACAATTTTGGACCATTTGGAGATGCATTAGTAACAGTAGTGTAGCATCTAGTTATGCAAAGCTATTAATGAAAAATCTGCAAAAGTAAATAGATTGATTGACTAAAGCATCTCATTTAAGCATGTAAAGAGGGACCCAGCTAATAGAATTTTGTTATAAGAACGTTCTCTAAATATTCAGTGTAAAAAAAAGCCTTAGATGAACTGAAGATAAAAGACATTAAATCTCTGAAGATCTGATTAAACAACTCAATTATTACTAACCAGACTGACTTTATTTCTGTCACACATCTACAGAAGCTCTTATTGAGAATTAACAGAGGTTTAGATGTTTCGTTTGAGGTCACCATCGTGGAGATCTGTGTTTACTTTAGTTGAGCTCTTGAGCCCTGATTATTGTAAAGTTGCTTCTTTATCAGCAGTTGTGTGTTTTTTTTTTTTCAGAAAACATTTCTGCATTGATAAAGAAGATCAACGTGTCTGTTCTAATAACAGACAAACAACTGCATTAAAGTGGTTTAATCAACTGTTTTGTTATAGTTTTTTCTTTGTTTTTGGTATTGAAGTGTTATGTGAAAAGGAAATGATAAGCTCAAAAATGTGATAGAAATCAATTTTAACACTAAATTGATTTATGTTGGATTATCCAAAACTATTTAGAAGTTAAAAATCACACACATAGATATCAACACTCATCATACAAACCTCAACAATGGTGAAAAAAAACAAACAAACAGCTGAACATAAGGAAACTGATCATTTTCATGTTCTTGGAATGTTACAAATCAATGTTCCTACAATGTTGAATTTTAGATCAAAATTAAGTTGAAAGAACGTTTGAGGAACGTTATACCTTATAAAAACGTTCCTCTAATGTCAAGAAAACTGGACGTTTTTAATGTTCCCAGAAGCAACACTGAACATTTAGAGAACGTTCTTATAACAAAATTCTGTTAGATGGGGTTACTTATAACACTTATAACAGTGTGGCCTCATATAAACCCTGAGCAGTGTTAATTTAACACTATGATTTTTGCTGTGTACACAGGAAGTCTAAACAGGTATCACCTGATTATTTGTGAAATTCATAAAGATTTATCTTTAAATACTGTAAACTGCTTAAGAGTGCTGACCTGGTCAAATAACTCCACTAAAACTCCACAAATTAGATGTCAGTTCATGATCACATGTCAACATGCTGCAGTGTGTTTGCTTTAAAGAGACTGATGAAGATCATAGTGAGCAAAAAGAAGATCTTACCTGATGTAAGCTGATATACAGTGATCCTCACCCGACTGAAGAAAATATTTGTGCTGGCTGATGGTATCTGTCCATCATCCTGATGAGGAAATATGTGCACAATACTACTGTTTTCTGTCCTCAAATTCAAATTCAAATTCAAATTCAAATTCATACTTAAAATAGCTTGCATATTCAGTTCCTATGCATTTTGTTTTCAGTGACCACCTACAGCATCATATGTGTAATTCAGTATCAGGTGTTTTTCAGTTTTAACCTAATGACTCCAAGTCCTCAAATCCATAAATAATGCTGCCTTTGCGTTCAGTCAGAAATGTAATAATTACCACATCTGAAGTCATGATTACAACCTCATCACATTCAACTTTCGAAATGTGCAATTTTCATTCATGTGCAATTTTTACATAGGAAACTCATATTTACGATAATTCCGAGAGCACGTGAGGGCAACATTATCCCAACATTCCCTTCTTAACTTCCTCAAAAAGATGGACATTTCAACTCTCATCCATCCCTTAAACTATATGATTATTGACTCGTAATCAGATGTAAAAATTACAGAAAATGTGCATAACAGTTCAAAGGGTTATTTATGTTACATTTTAAATACAGAAATGCTGTGGCTTGACTTAATGTTTCAAATTTCATACTGGGGTATTGCACTCAAATCAGAGTCAGTCTATTATGTTGCTTTTTTTCTTTTGTGAAGTGTGAAAAATAAATAAATAAATATATAAAACAATTATTATTATTTGTTAATTAAGATGTTTTGTATCAAAAGTTAGAATAATACAAGAAAATACAAGAATAATACAAGATAATACAAGAAAACCTGAAAGTGAGATGAACAAAAGCAACATGTTTTAATAAAAAACTCATCCAGTCAACATGTGAAATCATGCGATAATCACAGTGACATCACATCATTCTCATACTGTGATACTCACAGTGGGCCTCATTTATCAACCTAACGTAGAAACGAGCGCAAATCTGAGTGCAGAAATCATCTCACAACAGGGTTCACATGTGATTCATCAAACATTTGTATGCTGGGAATCTTATCATACGAATGATCGTATGTTGATAAGTGTGGCGGCTGAAAACAATTGTCATTTAAATATTAGGCCTAAAAATTTAAGGTTTAGAAACCTCACCCCTAGAGTTTACCACACAGAGAAACGCAACCCGGCCAAGAAGAGGAAGTAACCTCATGAAAGAGAAATTCATTTTACACCAAAAACACCAGTTAACCTCATGATTGCAAACAATTACACTATTTATATGTATATTTAATACCGGTAAATAAAAAAAAAACATTCATAGACCTATTAAAGTTCCCTCCACAATAAATTCTTTAAGTTTAACAGTATTCAGAACAGAACGAGAATGAAAAACAAGCTATAAAATTATATATTGAATTAAAAAGTAAAATATAAAATATAGCTGCAAGCAGCGATGGCGGGCCCAAGCCCGGTTGCATCGCCAACCCGGTGGCTTCAGGGCAACTGTACACAGTGGGCAATAGGCATTTAAAGGGGCTAAACATAAAAGGATATTATAAAAGTTATTTGAATACACCACTATTACTGCAGCAGCGGGTGCCCATTTGATCACAAACCACAACCACATCCATAAGATTTTGATGAATTTAGATGAATTTCATGTCATAGAATGTCATAAGTCAATTTCAAATGAGTGCAGAATATCATCTGCAATGTCTATGTTTTTCTCAGACAACCTCTATAATAATTCCAGAGCAAATTATATACTGTTATTTGCTCAAATTCCACAGTGCTCTGAGAAATCTAATCCAGTCTAATGCGAATGTCTGTGATTGCTGATGTCGTATAATCCTAACACTTCTCTTCGTGTGTTTTTAGACCTCCATGAACTATCATTTGTGCACCAATATTATGCACCAAAAGCATGCTTTCATTTAATTTCAATATGTGTGGTATAAGATGAGAAAATAAATAAAAAAATAATTAATAGAGCCAAATCACAGAACCTGCAAAGACGATTTTAATATCAGTCTCAGGTAATAGTAAGGTACATGTCTAAATTTTTCTGCTCACTTATGCAAGTTTATTTTAAACAGCCACTTTTATAAAATCAAGTGAAATTTACTTAAATAGTGATTTTTAATAAATTGATGAATTACATCAATAAATAATTAATTTAAAGACATGCATTGTACATAATGTTTGCAAACACAGCACATGACTTTCTATAACACCCATATCAAGAAAACACACACTCTCCTTTGAAAAACAAAACAAGATTTAAGTCTTGTATGTTGTAACTCAAATGACATTTGAAAAGTAGTCCTGTCCAAATAGTGATATAATGTCATTGTTCAATTTCAAATGAGTGTGAAGTTATCATTTGCAGTTCAATATTTCTATAAGTTCATCAAAAAATGGGTAAACACACACTCACACATACACACACAGGTTTGTACTTCTGTCTTGGTGAGGACATTGCATAGACTTCCACTGATTTTAAATCGGGTCAATGATATTTTCTATCACCTAACCCAGGGATTCCCAAAGTGTGGTGCGTGCACCCCCAGGGGTATCTGCTGCCGCCATGGGGTGCGCGAGAGGAAAAATGTAATGGCGGTCTGTTTTTTTTAAGTGGGATTTTTCCATACATAAAAAAAAAACATGAACAGTAAACATTTCCTTTGTAATCGCTTTTATTTTAAATAAAAAAAAACTATAATTTATTAGTTTTTGATAGAAACGTAGAAGAAGACAGCAGCTGTCTTCTTCTACGTTTCTATCAAAAACTAATGGCCAGTGGTTCTCACCATAGACATCATATAGGTAGACGCCCTATCGAACGCTACTGCCTATTGGCACGGACGAGCCGTGGAGCCGCCATCTTGGACCGGTCGCCAGCTCCACTCAGTGTAACTTGTTTGACAGGTGCAATGAGCTGTCAGCGCATTTAATTAATCATTCTCACTGAATACCTAACTGATTTGACGCGGGTTTTTTTTGCTGCAAAGGTCATTCATGTAGCTATGATACAGGACACATTGTTCAGGTATTTTAATTCATAGTAGGCTTAACTTATATAATATTCTGATATAAGATAAAGTGACCAGACGTCCAAAATCAAAATATGTGATGTAGGATATAAAGTATTTATCACACACTATAAATATGATAAAGAAGCAGAAACAGATAGTTGCAGTAAAATAACATATCTCAATAATACTAGCAGAAGTGGGAGGGTAACTCGATTTGCGCTTTGCCATCATGTGTGTACATTGCTTCCTGATATCACGTGCACAAACACAAATAACAGTTATTATGTCCGGTCGAACAATGTATGTATTAAATTCAGATTGGATTGTGTTGGTAATAGGCACTTAACGTTACCTAACGCTAAAAGTAAGTTTCGTGCATTGAGCGCATTCTAACAAGTGCTTTCGAACCTCTTTCTGAATAGTTATGTGGAAAACACTTGCGAGGTCCGACGGTTAAGCAGAGCGGTTAAGATAAAGGGGCTTGAGTAATTAATAATCAATATAACCTGACGAAAAGATATTATTAAATGTTATCCACATATATTTCATCTGCAACAGCATTGTGAACTTTTAAAACGATGCATTTGGTCATTAACTTAAATGCATCATTATGCAAAGATGAGGAGAGTTCTCTGCATGAAAGACCCATGACTGGCAGATCAACGTGCGACTACATTTCTCTCCGAAATGGTAGGAAAATAAATTTAATTCAATGTGGAGGATTTTAACTGTGACAAGATGATTGACAGGGTAGTTTAAACAGTTACAGGTTGCGTAAATAAGCGACAGAACGTCCGTTAAAGACGCAGTTATGACGAGGTAGTATGTCCCAAAGCTTGTCTACTCTTCTGCTACACACTCAAAAGTATGTACTTTTTCTTTACAAAAACAGTAAATGCTTTTAGGACGTAGTATAAGTAGGCGAATTGGGACGCAGCTTAGGAGTACGACCGGTCTAAGATGGCGGCCGCAAATCTCAGCGCCCAGCGGCCAATAGGGCGTCTACCTATATGATGTCTATGGTTCTCAACCTGTGGTCCATCACGAATGTAAATGCGGCCCGCGATATGCCGACCACAATTAAAAAATTAAATTATAGCATTACAATTTTTTTTTTAAAATTTAAATTAAAGTGAATTAAATAAATATAAATGAGCTATAATGCTTTATTTGTCATATAAAATCATTTTGGTGAGCATTTATTATTTTCAGACATCAGGCAAATCACTCAGTTAACGAACACTTACAAGTGCGCGTTTTGGAAGAATTCAAACAGTTGCCATTATTTTGTAAATTTAAGCCTCAAAATGCTCAAATTGTTATTGAGAAAAACTAATGTGGAAGATAAAATGAAGGAACACATGCAAACAAGAAGAGTCGCAGCATCAGCAGAAAAGGTAAGAAGAATGGAAGAATCAGTTGTAATGAGCGAGATGGGCAGCCTTCTTGTTTGCTCTGTAGTAAAGTACTTGACAAGCAAAACCTACAATTTCAAAAGACTGAACTGTGAATTCGATGTGTGTGTTTGATGTATTTTAAATCAGTAAAAATATCCGCATCAGCGCACCGCGGCTGGAATGATCCCAACTCGGCCGCGCGCTCGCGGATCCGATGCTGCGCGAGGGATTGCGACATGACAGAATGCTTGATATCGTCAGATTGTAATTACAAGGCGCTCAGTGTTGTTTGTAAAAAGAGCTGAGTAACATTTGCTTTAAGGCGTTATGTGATTGTTTGGTGGCTATTGCGATGCTGTTGAAGAGAGTCATACAGTCATACAGAATTAATAGCAACTTATTGATTGTATACACAGTTTGTGTGTTCATTGAGCAATACTATCTGATTATTATTGTAAAGCTAATGTCAGTAAGTTAGTTTTTATTTGTTATTTATTGTGTGCAACATCTAGGTATAATAATAGTATTATCTGCTAATACCATAACATTCAATCTGATTGGTTTGCATTAGTGACGTCATATGTAAATTATATGCGGCCCGTGAGACTTGCACTGGACCACTTAAAAAGCTTGATGTGGAACAGGCACAGGCACTTCGGATTTGTTCTAGAGCATTTAAATCATCACCAGTGTCTGCATTACAGGTTGAGACAGGAGAGATGCCTTTATTATTAGGAGGGTCAAAATCATGCTGGCATATTGGATTAACTTGCAAGGGCATAGTGAGGTACATCCCACAAAGGCCATCTTAAGACTGTTCAGAACATAATAAAACTAATTATTACAGTTTTGGATGGATAGGAAATGCAAAAGCACAAAATGCAAGTCTCAGTCAGCTCCAAGTAAGCCCCACTGTGGCAATATCAACAGTACCACCTTGGAATTTCAGAAAGCCATTTGTAGATATAAGCCTTCAACAAATGTTAAAGGTCACGTTTTTCGTGGTTTTTTGAAGCTTTGATTGTGTTTATAGTGTGCAATATAACATGTGTTCATGTTTCGCGTGTAAAAAAACACAGTATTTTTCACATAATTTACTTATCTGTATACTCTGTTTCCACTGTCATAAAACGGGCTGATGACTTCCTTGTTCTATGAAGTCCTCCTTCAGAAATACGTAACGAGTTCTGATTGTGCCAGCGGTTCCTGTGTTGTGATTCGACAGCAGCTTAGCGAACCTTGCCCGGAAAGGTCACGCCTCTTACCATAACGTGGAGATGCACGCGCTCAGTGTTATTGTAAACATGTCTTTAATTTTACCCTATCAATTTGAGCCGGAATCAGACCCGGTGATTGGACTGCGGGATGAAAATAACAGCGTTTCGACGACATGGCGACAAACACACTCTACAAACGCAACTCTTGTGTATTCCTGTGGGCAGAGGTTAGTCAAAAACTGTTTTAGTGACGTCATTAAAGAAGGAAGTAGAGGGATGTAGTCCAACTGGCGTTCGATGTAGGCAACTTCTGTTAAATAAAATATCTCGCTTGGCATTGAACTTTGAGCTTTAAAATTTTACAGATTTTATTTATACTCTAACAACAACATTACACACTAACTAAAGTTTGAAACATGGGATCACGAAGAATGGGACCTTTAAAAGAAAAATCTAAAGTAATACCACAGAGAATTACAGTTCAAAGATATATGGATCTCTACCAAGACAAAATATTCATATTTACAGATGGATCAAAGCAGCCAGAGACAGGCCGTACTGGGGCTGCTTTCTTCATTCCGCATTATGAAGTAGCAGTTAAAAAAAGAGCAGCAGATCATTTATCAGTATACACGGTAGAGCTTTTGGCAATTTTATTGGCATTACAGTGGTTGGAAGGAAATAATCAGATGCAAAATGTAGCCATAGCTTCTGACAGCTTATCTGCCCTTTCTAGTATTCAATCTGGGGAAACTTCATGCAGAAAAGATATCATATATCAGATATCAGATATCACTTGCTATTAATACTGTATGACAGAGGGCTGGATGTCTTTTTCCTTTGGGTTCCTGCTCATGTAGGGGTGGAAGGAAATGAGATTGTAGATACTCTGGCAAAAGGATCAATAAAACATGAAATAGTTGATGTACAAGTACCATTATGTAGAGCAGAAATTAAAACCATTATTAAGGGACATGTAAACAAAATATGGCAAGAATATTGGGACATAGCTGATACTGGACGGCATCTGTATAATATACAAAAACAAGTAGGTATAAGTGTTAGGCAGAGCAGGAATCCAAAAGAAGAAAAGATAGTTACACATCTTAGAATAGGTCATGCTGGTCTAAATTTTACATTACATAGAATAGGAAAACACCCCACTGGTCTTTGCAATCACTGCAACTCACAAGAAACAGTAAAACACATTTTAATGGATTGTAAAAGATATGAAGAAGAAGAAGGGAATTAGAAATACAAGTTGGAAAACAAAACATGACATTAGAAAATCTTCTAGGGAAAACAATGCCTGGGAAAATATTCAGTCCTCTAATGTTTTGGAAAGCACTGGGTTAAGTGAAGAATTTGATATGAATATTTAGTTGTTTTTTTTTTTTTTTTTTTCATTAGTTTTAAAGTCCCTCCTTTTTTGTCAAGCTGCTGCCCACACTCCAGTCCAGTAGGTGGCGGTAAATGCACCTTAAGTTGGTTTGCCATCCGCCAATAAAAATCAAAAAAGAAGAAGAAGAAATGCACTTGGACCATTGTGCGGCCCACTGGGAAAAAGGTTGAGAACCACTGTTCTACGCACTGCTCTTCTTTTATGCACTGCAGGCTAGCCTATTGCTGCAATGTTTCTTTTACGCGGCTGAAAATAACCGTGCTTTCTGTTACTGAGCCTGTGTCTGTCACTCGTCCTCTTAAAAGTGGAAGCTTGTGCGTAGCTTTGTTGCATTATATTGAAACTTTGTTGATGTTGTTATTGTCATGCGTGTTCTGGTTATTTGCGCATGATTAAACATGAGTCTTATATGGCGATAAAACAAAGCTTTGTTGCGTTTTTTTTTTTTTTTTTTTGAAGTGGAGATAGGGGGTGCGCCAACCCGGTTGGGACATAGAAGGGGGTGCGCAGGAAAAAAAGTTTGGGAACCGCTGACCTAACCCAATCCCTACTCCTAAACCAACCCATCACAGAAACATGTAACCATCACTAGATTTAAATAAAAACATATTTTGGCTGATTTATAAGCATTTTAAAATAGTGAGGGACCAGTCAAATGTCCTCACTAGTGGGTTGTGAAAGTATTCCACAAAAATAAGTGAGGACATTTTGGTCCTCACAAGTATAGTCAAAACAGTACAGAGA
>JAOTNS010001519.1:0-40823 GCA_028476615.1 Culter alburnus | reverse complement strand
CGTAAACATAGTAAAACTGTGTATGAATGTGTTTACAAGTAAAAATTGCGCATTAAGATGACATAACACGTAAAAAACAACTCAGAACTAAGGAATTTACATTAAATCGTCCAGCAGGAGGGCGGCCAAAACTAATGAGAGAGAGGTAAATGCCAAACTCGCGAATACAAAATTAACGGAATAGTACGAATATATTTTATTAAACACATGCGACAAACCTAACACACTACAAAACCAAAAAACCGCCACATGGCAGGAAGGGCATGGCCGTTAGAGCGCCACGAGAGTATCCGAATCTCAGGGACACATCAAAAAACTCGCAACAAAATGATGGCACAGAACAAAGGACCATCCAGCGTGCATAATTTATGTCATGCTGGGGAAACCAAGGTGCTGCGTGGGGAGCGTTTTTGTAACTAAATACTGTGGGGCACCCAGTGCTGCCTTGGGAGATGAACATTACAGTGGGTTAGTTCACGGGCCAAACAGAAAATCTGTCCTTTATTTACGTCACCCCTCATGGTAAAAGCCGTTCCACACCCGTAAGACCTTCGTTAATCCCTTTGCGCACGTAGTTTCAAATATTCTGGCTGGACCCCCCAACGTGAGTTTTTTTTTAGGCGACCGTTATTAGAACATATCACTTTATGGTTTCCATGGTGACGCGTCATTGCTTGTTACGTGACACACTGCAGCACTGTATGAATGATGATCTGCTTTCATTTAATTTTCCTTTTTTATTCAAAATATTCACAAATTTGTTAACTATAGCATGAAATATCTAATATTCCGATTGCCAAATGTGCAAGTGGATGTGTTTTGCTGTTTAAACACCTTTATAACGATCGCGTTAGTTGAGCCATATGAGCGATGGGCGCCGCCATGTTAGTTTGCACCGCGCAGAGAATCGGATCTGTTGGATTTACAACCCGTGAATTATCCACTTCTCCCGAAATACACGAAAGTAAGTGTGCCGGTGAACTGGGGAAGAATAGAGTAAGCTTTAAGTTACTTTCACAATGTGTATTGATATGAATTAAACGTGTTGTCAAGTTATATGGAAAGGGTTGTTATTTCCGCTTCTTATAGACATCATTGTGTATTTTACAAACTCTAAATATATTGTTTTGTTAGTACTCATGTGTATTTAAATGTCTGAAACCTGAAATGAACATTATTTGGTTGACAACACTGCATATATGTGATATATGAAAAGCGCTGCGCGTGTCCGTCTCTGGCTTAGCGCCAGTTAAAGCGCGCACGCACATTTGAATTTGGCAGTTGATCACGTATGCCTGAACGTTCTAATCACACCGGTGTGATCGTACGCTCCTGGGCCAGACAAGATGATCACACCGTGTGATTGTACGCGTCAAAGGGTTAATCTTCAGAACACAAATTAAGATATTTTAGTTGAAATCCGATGGCTCCGTGAGGCCTGCATAGGGAGCAATGACATTTCCTCTCTCAGGATCAATAAAGGTACTAGGTACTTCAGGAAGCTTCGGAGCATTATGAATCAGCGTATCAAATCATGATTCAACAGCCAAACTGCTGAAATCACGTGACTTTGGCGGGTCCGAACAGCTGATTCAACACGCTGATTTCATTATGCTCCGATGCTTCCTGAAGCAGTGCTTTGAAATCATCCATCACTATATAATTGTTATTTGTTGGCACACCAAATATTCTCGTCGCTTTATAATATTAATATTGACCACTGTACTCACATGAAACTGATTTAAAATATGTTTTTAGTACCTTATATGATCCTGAAGAGGAAATGTCATTGCTCCCTATGCAGGCCTCACTGAGCCAATGGATTTAATCAAAAATATCTTAATTGTGTTCCGAAGATTAACGAACAGGGTTCCTACGCGGTTTGGGAAAAGTATGGAAAAGTATGGAATTTGATTTGAGTAATTTCCAGGTCTGAAAGTATGGAAAAAGAATCAGAGTATGGAAAAATATTTGTGTTTCCAGACTATTGTCTCTATTCAGTTTTCTAATTTATTATACCTGCAAACTAGACACTTTACAGTGAAATTAGCTTTTTGAATCAAAATACATATTTACGTGAATCGTGTAGATCAGAAGAGGTTTTTTTCAGGGGCGAGTGCATGTCTCAGGATTCTCACAAGAATCGAAAATGGGCTACTTTCCCATAGACTGGGTGAGTCGTGATCTTTCTTGGTGCTCTGTGGCATGATAGATCGCTTAGCGCTCGTGAACCGACCATCTCTTCTGCTTTACTAGTTAAGCCAAATAAACATGATTGAACATCCGAGGTATGTTGAAAGATAAAGTACAACTTACTGAATTCTGTATCACATGCAATCGATCAATCATTGTTTCAACTGCAGAAAGGCATCAATAAAACAGCATGTAAAAATATCACATTTAGCCTACCTCAGAAAAGCCGTTTAATGGCCAAAAACTCATTATTCAGCTACAAAAATTAACTTCAAGAGGAGCATTTTGCTAAATATATGCACTATAGGCTATTGCATATTCATTGTATTTGTACTTAACATGTGCTTCGATATTAAATGTATACATCTGTTTCATGACAGCCACCATTTAAATGTTTAGGCCTAAATAAAAAAAAAAGAGTAGAAAAATAATTGTCATTAAAAATTTATATAAACTTCCTTATGTGTAATTTAGCCTATATGAAAGTAGCTTGCAAATCAGTTTTAACCTAATATTATAATGATGTACCAGCTGTGGTTCCTTGTATAATTTACAGCATTAGTTGAGAGAATTTTTTTTTCTTTGAGGAAATTTGCCATGTACCTGATAGGCCCCAAATGAATCAATATTGAATCGAAGGTAATCAAATCAAAATCAAATTTTCAAAAATTTTCAAAATCAAAATTTTCAAAATCAAAATCAAGCAAGCTTCTGAATCAAAATCACATTCAATTGTGAAATTTGTGTCAATTCTCAGCCCTACTGTCAATAATTTATTATTATTTTTATTTATTTTTATTTTTTTTTACTTGAAGCAAATGTTGGTTTTCCCATTTATTTTCTTGTCAGAGTGCACCAGAATGCTTCATTTACATGTTAAAATCACAAAAATCTTCTACTGGGGGAGGATGCCCCCAGACCCCCCTACACATCACCTTTTACACCTCTTTTTACTTTGCAGATGTTTATAAACTTATGCATTTCTAAAATATTACGGAAACTGATACTGCGCTTGTGTAGGCTACTCATACTCGTAGGCTACTCTATAGAAATGTTTTGATACCAACAAATACTGACAACAGAACAGAATGGATAAATCAGAGAAGTATGTCTATGAAGTAAATGTGTCGAATTATTAGAATGTTAAACAAATTAAATATTTACGCCTATGTAGCGAGTGGTATGGTCAGAAAGGGAAACAAAGTCACTACCCTTTTAAACAGGGAATATATTAGTACTTGTAGATTAATCCTCAACAGAAGTCACACAGGAACGTAGTTTTAAGAAGAGAAGGGCCTAGACGTGAATACTAAATGCAAAACTTTATTTCAACAATCAAACACTGATTTTAAAATCACTAAAAGACTGTAATACCCGGACTACAAACATGAAGCAGAGAAAACATAGAAAAGGAGACCGAGGCTTACCAATGGCAGAAAATCGTTTGGAAGGAGTTCTGGAAATTTGAGTCTGGAAAAGTATGGAATTTTGAAATGGAAAATGTGTAGGAACCCTGAACGAAGGTCTTACGGGTGTGGAACGACATAAGGGTGAGTAATAAATGACATAATTTTTATTTTTGTGTGAACTAACCCTTTAAATTTTTGAATGTCACAACTGTTGAGATTCATATTCTGATCGTTGTTGTCTCTGTGTGTCTAAGATATGCAGGAGCTCAAGATTTTTTATGCACTATATGACTTCAATATTTGTCATGATTTCTGAAACATTGCTGGTTCTCGTGCTGTTCAATCACAGAGATACTATAATCAATAAACATGAAATTAAAATGCAATCACATGTTATGAAATCAAAGATTAGACACAGAAGGAGATAGGTGAGTCCAAGATGATCACAGCATTATCACAACAGCCAAAAACACCTGATCAACTTCCTGTTGGCTTTTTCCTGCCATAACAACACTCAATTACAACAGCCAAAGAAAGCTAATGTCAAAGAGTCAGGAGCCCAACTAAAGCACAAACTGGTCACCATGAAGGTGACAACAAACTTCATTAATTTCAATAAAACTTCAACATCCAAATATGTTAATTCTCAACAAGAGCTTTGGTACATGTATGGAAGAAATAATGTCAAACTGGTTTCGCACTCAGTGTGGCTGGAAGTCAGTTGTGTTTCTGCACATCTCCTCTTTATTTCTGGTCTTGCTTCTCTGTCCTTCAGTGATTCTGCTTGTCAGATGTTTATCAGTGTCTGAATTCACTTACTTCTTTTAATTAACTCTGTCAAATGGACTATATTAGTAAACTAAAATAGGGAATAGTGAATGAGGGTATAGGGTGTGACAAATGACAAATATTACCCAGAACACGGAGACAAGGTTGGATACAAGGCTAAACAATACTCAGCAATGAGTGTGTGTGTGAGTGCAGCTTATAAAGTGTCGCTGATGGGAAACAGGTGTGAGTGCATGATTGGTTTCTAGGTGGGGGATTGTGGGAAATGGAGTCCATATGATGATAATAGAACACGGACCCAGGGCACATGTAACAGTAGTGTTCTTCTCTGTTCTTTGTTATCTATGGTAGTATTAGTTTGGCCTGATTTTTTTTAACAAAAGTCACACTTGGGTCAGTACACATAAAAATCGACAAAAGGGATTAATCTCCTTATATTTTTTCAGTTCGTAATTTACATCAACACACAATACAGCAAGTAAAAAAAATAATAATAATGAAAACATGAAACCCACACAGATTTAGTATTTAAGTCTCTCTGTGATTTTGTAGTTGAACTGAGAAATTGTGTCGTTGTTCTGCAGGTTGATTCAGTGTAATATCAAATCTGAAGGTTGTGCTGCTCTGGGTTCAGCTCTGAGATCAAACTCACACCTCAGAGAACTGGGTCTGTCTCAAAATAATATACAAGATGAAGGTCTGATGCTGCTCTCTGATGGACTGAAGGATCCTCACTGTAAACTGAAGAAACTGATGTAACATCATTCATTAATCTTAACTGAAACAAGAATCTAATTATTTAAGGGATTATTCTCCTTATGTTGTTCAAATGATTTACATCAACACACAATACAACAAAAGTAAACAGAAAGTAATAAAAACATTAAACCCACACAGATTTAGTGTTTAATATCTCTAAATCTAAATCTTTAGTCTCTATGTGGTTGTGTAGCTCCTGCTGAACTGAGAGATTGTGTCGTTGTTCTGCAGGTTGTTTTATTGTAATATCACAGCTGCAGGTTGTGCTGCTCTGACTTCAGCTCTGAGATCAAACTCACACCTCAGAGAACTGAATCTGACTCTGAATGAAATAGGAGATGAAGGTCTGATGCTGCTCTCTGATGGACTGAAGGATCCTCACTGTAAACTGGAGAAACTCACCTAAGATCTTAATTGAAACAAGAATGTCATTTTAATCTTTTAATTCCTACTGAATCATATTTGAACTAAATATCAAACATGATCAAAAACCTTTTGCACACAATCTACTACTTGCCTTCTGTTGTCTGGTTGAAAGTTTATTGGTTTTTTAGCAAGTAATATTTCAAGATGATCATTTTCTGGACTAAAGCAACTTAGGTTTACTTGGTTATCCACACATCTTTTTTTTCTTTTTTGAAAAAATCATGTTCAAATGTTGCAAATATGATCATCAGACTTTTGAGGAAGGTTTATTTGTTCATGAACTGCAGTGCAAACTAAGATGACGGCGTCCTTCTCGCATAGATCAAGATAAAGATCATTTATAAAGGTTTTTAAATGACAAAACACACTCACTTACACATATTTGAGAATCGGAATATCAGAAAGTTGATGACATGGTAAGCAAGTTTGTGAATATTTTAAATAAAAAAGGAAAAACAAAATAATAGCGATCCATCTGTCATACAGTGTTATTGTTGCTGCATTCAGCACTCGTGACACGGAAGATGCGTCGCCATGGAAACAATAAGGGCAAACATTCTAAAATAACGGTTGCTTTAAAAAAACTCACTCTGGGGGTCAGTTAGAATATTTTAAACTCACGCTCGAAAGGGTTAATATCTCAGTCTCTCTGTGGTTGTGTAGTTCCTGCTGAACTGAGAGATTGTGTTATTGTTTTCTGCAGGTTGAGTTGGTGTAAGATCACAGCTGCAGGTTGTGCTACTCTGACTTCAGCTCTGAGATCAAACTCACACCTCAGAGAACTGGTTCTGTCTATGAATAAAATAGGAGGTCGAGGTCTGATGCGGCTCTCTGATGGACTGAAGGATCCTCACTGTAAACTGGAGAAACTGGAGTAAGATCTTAAGTGAAACAAGAATGTCATTTTAACCTGTAAATTACTACTGTATCATATTTGATCTAAATTATCAACATGATCAAAAACCTTTTGCACAAAATCTACTACTTGCCTTCTGTTGTCTGGTTGATAGTTTATAGGTTTTTCAGCAAGTAAAAGGACTTTTAATACAGTTGTAAAATGTGTCCCTTCAGCTTGTGGTTCACGTGTGTCTTTTTGCTCTGAAATGTTTACTAATTTTATTAAGTAAACATAAGAATAACCTTTATATTTTAGTAATATTTCAAAATGATCATTTTTTTGGACTAAAGCAAATACAAAGTTCAGTCATGAAACTCTAACCGAGCGCTGATAGGTTCTTTCTAAGCCATGGCATCAGCCAATCGGAAGTAATTCCATATCCATGTAACCATATATATCATACCCTAGCCTGCGATCGACAAGCTGCGCAATGTGAAGCACTGTTATCCCTCCTCCTCCCCAGCGCCACCTGTAGAGATCTGCTACGGGGGTTCTACCATTCTTGCAGCAGCCTTCCTTTTTGTTTTATTTGACTAAGCTGAACAATTTCTATTTGCTCAGCAGCAACAGCAGCAGCAGCAGTAACTGCAGCAGCAGTAGCAGCAGCAACAGCAGCAGCAGCGTAGCAGATCTCGTACGCCAAAATCAAGCCAAGTATACTTTATACCCCATGCCAATAAAATGCTGGTTGAATTGAATCTACTCCAAGAGTTGTCATGATTGAACTTACATTTATTTGGTTATCCATACATCTTTTTTTCTTTTTTGAAAAGTCATGTTCAAATGTATCAAATATGATCATCAGGCTTTGAGGAAGGTTATTTGTTCATCTCTCAATCATCATTGTATTGTATTGCATTATATGTTGTAAAATGACAGAGCTTTGATCATAAAAATAAGCATTTAAATATCACCTTACCAAGACATGTTATTGACAGATATAGTCAGTGATGGGAATAACGGCATTATAATAAATGGCGTTACTAACGGCGTTACTTTTTTCAGTAACGAGTAATCAAGCTAATTACTTTTTCCCCGTTACGGACACACACAAAAAAATGCCGCCTTACTATAATTGACCCTTCACCTGGAGTTTGATTGACAAGCGATCTAACCAATCAGAATGCAGAATCCGCCATTTTGTCCGCAAGCAGGCAGGAGTTGGAAAATTAACCTCGGTGGAGTTAAACTTGAAAAATTGTGTGTACTGACGTCTTTCCGCGTTTGAAACAACATTCATTCTCATGTTCATTCATGTTTATTTGATGCTATAAATGGACTAGTAGGAAGAGATGATCGGTTCACGAGCCGCTTTAGGTGAGGTGCTACAGCAATCTGTCACGACCATGGTCATGACACATTAAAGAGCAACAAAACGGTTTTTATTGTTTGAATTTCTTAAAAAACTACACAGTTTTACAGCTGGGACTTTGTTTAATATCATAAGTAACCTGCTCTGTCTTGTCTGTCGACGTGTTGCCAGTATCCTCTTTGCTCCGCAATGTATTTTTCACTGCGTGTGGCGTGACAGCGCCACGGCTTGTCGGACAAAGCAACAGTAACTAAGGGGGGCGGGTCTTTGCGAAGGGTCAATTGAGCTCACTGAAGCGGTTTTCATCTGAGGAGGCTTTCTCTCAGCCATAGGACCTGCAAAGTTTTTCTCTGGTGTGTGTTGGACTAGTAGCAGTTCATTTAAGCCATTAGTTGACAAAATCACATTTATATTAATTTGATTTCTTATATACTGGAGAGAATAAACAATAATAATGAGCGTTTACATAATATAGGCTGTATAGGCTATATAGCACTCAAGTGCACGCAAAGCTTGCCATAAAGAACCGGCAAAAGTAATGATTATGAAAATGACAAAAACAGTAAGGAGACATTTTAATTGTTTATTAATAAACAAATGTTTTCTGAATCCATGTCGGCTGCAAAGATGAAGTTGACATTGCTGACTCTCATCATCTTCGTGGACACACTTAGAGAAAAATGCACATTCATTAGGATTACATTGTCAGAGCAGAGAGTAGCCTATTTCTTTTCATTTTTAATTATTTAGTTTAAAAGTAGACATTTCAAGCTTTCTATAGATATATTTCTCATGCCTGTGAGGCAAGCAGCCGCTGAGTTTCGGTTCATTTAGCCTATAAGATGCGCTCCAGTTCACATGCAGTGCCATGATATATTGTCATGATTATATTTTCTGCTATATTGCTTCTTATTTATTAAATCCAGGCAATTGGTTGATGAAACATTGATTAAAATTAAGATACAATTTTTACAAAACAAAATTCACTTTAAAGAAAGGCTTTCTACAAAACAAAACTTAATGAAGTGGTCAAAATCATGTCTGACCCACTCCATGTCTCCTGATATATTGCGCATCTTATGATGTATCCTATCTTACTCATGTTGTTCACTTTTCATAATCAAATAGATGAATTTAAAACATAACTTTTACAAATAATAATTTATTTTTAGACATTTAATATTGGGGGCATCCAAGTTAATTGACATATTTGATTTTTTTTTTTTTTTTAAGTAACACAATAGTTACTTTCCCTGGTTTCCCTAGTTACTTTTATAATGATGTAACTCAGTTACTAACTCAGTTACTATTTGTGAGAAGTAACTAGTAACTATAATTAATTACTTTTTAAAGTAATGTGCCCAACACTGGATATAGTGTGTTATTGACAGTTATGCCAGTGGTTCTCAACTCCGGTCCTTTGGACCCACCGCTCTGCACATCATGTATGTTGAACTGAGAGATTGTGTCGTTGTTCTGCAGGTTGAGTGACTGTAATATCACAGATAAAGGTTGTGCTGCTCTGACTTCAGCTCTGAGATCAAACTCACACCTCAGAGAACTGGATCTGTCTCATAATAAAATAGGAGATAAAGGTCTGATGCTGCTCTCTGATGGACTGAAGGATCCTCACTGTAAACTGGAGAAACTGAGGTAAGATCATACATTAATCTTAACTGAAACAAGAACAATGTTATTTTAAGGGATTATTCTCTTTATGTTGTTCAAATCAGTGATTTACAATAACACACAATAAAGCAAAAAGTAATAAAAACAAACTCACACAGATTTAACATTTAATATCTCAGTCTATCTGTGATTTAGTAGTTCCTGCTGAACTGAGAGATTGTGTCATTGTTCTGCAGGTTATGGGGATGTAATATCACAGCTGAAGGTTGTGCTGCTCTGGCTTCAGCTCTGAGATCAAACTCATACCTCAGAGAACTGAGTCTGTCTCAGAATAAAATAGGAGATGAAGGTCTGACACTGCTCTCTGATGGACTGAAGGATCCTCACTGTAAACTGGAGAAACTGACGTAAGATCATACATTTATCTTAACTGAAACAAAAATAGTGATATTTTAAGGGATTATTCTCCTTGTGTTGTTCAAATGATTTACATCAACAAGCAATAAGTAAAAAATCAACAAAAAGTAATAAAACATTAAACTCACTGTGTGTTGTTCTGCAGGTTGGGTTGTTGTGAGATCACAGCTGAAGGTTGTGCTGCTCTGGCTTCAGCTCTGAGATCAAACTCACACCTCAGAGAACTGAGTCTGACTGGGAATATTCTAAGAGAGGCATGTGTGGAGAGTCTCTCTGCTTTAAAAGATGATCCACATTATAAACTGGACACACTGCTGTAAGTATTGATGATTCATATCATATAATAATGTCTTTTGAACTAGTCAATCCTCTGAACAGATGTGTCAGCAGTAATGCACATGTTACTGTCTGTGTTTTATTTTACTGACAGCTATGAATTATGGTGAATATGGAGCCACTATAGAGACATCACCATCAACACTGAAGTCATGTGACCTTTACTGGACTTTACTGTATATAAATGTACATGATTTTTTGTAGCCTATAAGATTAATAAAGTCTTCTCCTCGTTCATGTATTAGCGAATTGTTTTTATCAGCCATCTCAGTGAAGTGAGCAGCTCAACACAATCACTACATCAACAGTACAATGATCTTCAGAGCTGATTTCATCTGTTTCAGGGACTTTTATGTTTTATAGGGTTTAATGATTGGCTTTTTATGTCTTTGTCAAAAGTCTTTATGAGATTTGATTGAAGCTCATCTGAAGAGGATATTTGCCATTGTCACATTGTTTCTCTGTCTTTGTGTTGGTGTGTGAACGAGTTAGCCTACACTACAGTATATCCCTTCAGAAACAGTTCTACAGTGTGATGTTTGCTCGCCATAACAGAATTGATTAACGGAATTGTACATGTTTGTAAATTTACAATTGAATAGTAATTAAACAAATGGCAGGAAAGAGCGTGTTACAGCCACTGCCATAACACAAAAGAGGGATAACACAAAGGCTCTTTCAAATAGGGGAATTTGTTGAAATAACACAAAATATAAACAAAGAGTTGGAGAAATTTGTCAAAAAAATAAAGAGTAAAACAACTACATGTCTGGACGGCTGCTCAAGTTCTGCCGCTGAAATGTGGCAACTTGGCTTCTTTTAAGCACATGATAATGGTCCACAGCTGTAAGGAATCTGCTAAACACAAAACAAAAGTAATTGCTTTTCCTGCCCCTAGAGGGCAGGCAAATAATTAAATAAATACACATACATATTACATGTAACAGAGTGTTAATCACACATATTCTCAGATATATGCTACACAGTCTCAACAAACAGTCTGTACAGAACCAAATTGTTTTAAGTAAGCTTCACAACCATATACACCAGCTAAAACAGTGTTGACGAGCCAGTGAAAAGCATCAGGAGTGAGAAATGCCGAGATCTCCTTAGCACGTTCAGTATTCACCAGCAAATATGGCGAACTGCATGGACTGGAGCTGGGCTCAGTGATGTTATTTTCCAACATGTACTCAACTTCTTTTTGCAAATGAACTCTTTTAAGTTAAAGGATTAGTTCAATTTCAAATTAAAATTTCCTGATAATTTACTCACTCCCATGTCATCCAAGATGTTCATGTCTTTCTTTCTTCAGTTGAAAAGAAATGAAGGTTTTTGATGAAAACATTCCAGTATTTTTCTCCATATAGTGGACTTCAATGGCCTCCAAAGGGTTGAAGGTCAAAATTACAGTTTCAGTGCAGCTTAAAAGCATTCTACATGATCCCAGACGAGGAATAAGGTCTTATCTAGAGAAAACCATCACTCATTTTCTAAAAAAAATTCAAGATTTTATACATTTTAACCATAAATGCTCATCTTGAACTAGCTCTCTTCTTCTTCTCTATTAGAATTCTGGCAGTGTAGAAGCTGCTAAGTGTATTACTGCCCTCCACAGGTCAAAGTTTGAACTAAATTGTCATATACAATATGCTCGTGCAAGTATATAACAATTAGTTCAAACTTTGACCTGTGGAGGCCAGTAATACACTTAGCAGTGTCTACACTGCCAGAATTCAAATGGAGAATAAGAAGACTCGTCGGTCCACTAGTTTCTATGGCAATATCAGCTGCTTTGTTTAAAAAAAAAAAGTACATTAAAGCTGAAATCCAACGTGAATGATGATGACACAGAATAAAATACTATCACTAGTGATCATCAATCCTTTTAACAGTTTATTTTACAGACTTGTGTTTAAGTCTTCCACTTTTTCACAAACCCTTTGCTCTCTAGAAACCCAGTCAGTTTGGGTTAAAATTCTTTGAAGTTCAAGTATTAGCATTATAAAAACTGAATTAATACCAACATATGAAATTAAATTAAGGACATGCATCAGAAAAATTAGGAATGTTGGACAATAAATATATGAATATAACAGCTTGATTTTGCAGTGTTGTCTAATGTTCGTTAAAGCAAAAGTGTCCAAAAGTGGGAATTAAGCGATAACGAACACAGCAATGCATCATGTATTATAAGATACACATTATGTTTGTTGCGTGATCCATTATAACGTACATTATATTTCAATGCAGACCTAGTGGAGTGATACTATGATTAGTCTACTATTACTCCATTAGGAAATACATTGTTCGCTGCAAACATGATCTTAAATGTATTATTTATTAATTTACTAGTAATAACTGTGTAAAGTTGCATAAAATGGAAATACTCAATAAAGTAGGCTAACTACGTTACCTCAGATGGATGAATGGTTGGATTTCACAACTGGTAAAATAAAACATATAAGGCAATACAACATTTACTGTAGGAGGCATACAATTTACTGGTGACTTAATTTAAAAAACTGTTCTATTGCGCTTCTGATCTGTCAGTGAAATTTGCCGATTTTGGGTGCGTAAGATGTGAAGTATTCTATGGTCCAGTTAGTATTTTCAGCCCATAATGGCGGCCGCGCTACCGGAGCGCCATCTAGTGGCTGTTACCCAAAAATTATCAGAGTGTCGCCTCTTGGGTTCTAAGCTCTTTGCTCTGCCTGCTACAGAATTTTTTTCCCCTTTTGCGTCCGTGTTCAGCGTCTTGTTAACGGCCGTTTACAGACTCAGACATGATGTGGGCTGTTTCACTGTCCCGGTAGCTCCCGAAAATACCATTAAAATAAACACAAAAATACAGTACAAAGACTGGATAAATGTAATGTATTTTTGTACTCATATTTCTGTTATTTTCGCGAGCTACTGGGACAGACAAAGACCGTTTCAACATCAATGTTTCACATTAAGAAGGGAGAGGAAAGGACCAATGACAAACTATCCAACAATCATTTAAAACTGAAAGGATATTCATAAAATCCGTGGATGTTTATATATACATATATATAACTTATGTATTATTTGCTCTAATCGTTGTTTGATGAACGCATGCTCACTGTGATTCTTGTCCTGACCCCACGTAGTCGTGGCATCTTTAACTCTTTCAAACCTCAGTAGTACAAACGCGCGGTACTTTCTGAAAGCCTCATAAATCTATTATGTTGTTTCAATGTTCATATGTTGTTTTGTTGACAATTTCATCTTCCTCTTTTAGAGAAGTTCGACGCGCAAATCGGCGGACACCGAATCTGCTCCCCTGAGGTGGATTTCAAAGTGAAAGTACAATCCATCGGCCTATATTGACATTTTATGAAAACGGAAACGTCTTGACACTAATCAAAGTGTTGCGTTTCCTTCATTTACATTTTAGATTGATGGAACATCATGGAGGTCAGCATTATGAAGAAGACCTGTCCACAGATACGTTTCCACACAGGTGAGTCTTTTTCAGATAGGGCGTAAAGCTTATTTTTTGTGATTTTCTACCTGGCTTATGTCCAATTTCATAGGATCACGTGTTTTGCGAATTACAATATATAGACTACATCTATTTTATGGTTTGATGTACACTAAAGTAGACATGTTTTGTTTGAATTTGCATTCAGAACGCCAAGTTATCGTGTAACAGATAAAGACGGCGTTTAACAATGTTATGAACAGTAGCAAGTTCTGTTTTTGTATCCGGATAATTGGCTCTGACATCATATTTACTGGAGATTATATGGTTCAAAAAGTTGCTTTTCTCCAGATTTACCAGCACAATATTTAAATGGCACAAAGTAGGCCTACAGGTTGCCTGGGGCAGTGGATCATCAGCGCCATGCAGCTAGGTCGAGATAATTCAAGGAACATTTTTTTTATTATTTTTAATGAGATATAGATTGAGATATTTTAATATCATACATAAATTAAGGGAAGAGAAAGAAAATGAAAATAACTAAATTAATAAATAAAAGGTACCAGGGGAGGTAGAAATAAAAAATAAAAAAATAAATAAAAAGTACATTCGGATATAAAAATAAATTTTCAAATAAAGTTCACAAACCTTTAAAGTCCTTCATAGTTATCTGGTCTTCAAAAAAGTTCTCCAAACGGTAGCAAAAAAGGTTATTTATATATTGTTCATGCAACATATTTTTTTGGAGTGGTTCAATTGGACGTTCATCTAATATTTTTTAAACATTACTATTTGTTTGATCCTTGAAGAGATTAAAAAAAACATGAAGGCACAAGACACATGCATAAAGATCAAATAATGAATGCAAGTATATAAAATATACAGGCAAGCAGGAAATACATGACTTAATCTCAGCTAAAAATATATTCTTAGAATGTTTTTCTAACACTCCCATTAAGTTTAAACATTCAAAACATCCAGTTATTTAATGTATTAAGAATGTTCTTGGTTTATGTGATTGTTAGAGGAACATTCCATCCTATCATTTTTGAAAATGTTATGAAAACCTAATTTCCAAATGTTTTCTGAATGTTCAAAACATCCAGTTTTTTTAAATGTTGGAAGAACTTTTTGTCTTAAGATACATCATTTTTAAAGAACATTAGTGAAAGTTATGGGAATGTTCCTTGTAAGCTGGGATTGAACATAATGCATTACACTAAGCAATCAGGACTTCAGTATGTTTGAGTTTATTTTTCCAACTTGGTGGGGTTGTGTTTTTGGTTTACAAAATGTAAGCTTTGCTCTTTATGATTTCATGTTTTGGACTTTGTACTTCCCTCTTACACAGTTTAGTGTACTACTACAGTAAAATGTGAATCTTAAATTAAAGTCTTAGAGCCCTATCATGCAGGGCCCAGGCACGATGCAAGTGTTTTTTGCTAGTTTTAGTCCGACTCAGTTATCATTTTCACGTTCTGTGCCACGTTGTTTAAATAGCAAATGCATTTGCACCCATTTGTGCACCCATGGGCATGCTGGCCGGAAAACGAGGTGTGTTCAGGTGCATTGTCAGCGTATTGCTATTGTGAGCTAACTGAAATAGACTGTGCTATTGACCAACTGAAACCTGGTCTAAAAAGTCAATGGCGCAATATTTATTTTGTTATTTAAAGAGCGCATTACTAATATGTGCCTATAGGCGGTTGCACAACGCGCGTACACTCTGCTTGTTACACACACAGGGATGCGCAGCAGCACACAAATGCCAAATATTAAAAATAAAAGGTTTCCTCTCGGGAGAAGCATTCAGTCTTTCCACTTGCAAATTCCACCATGGCGCGAGCACAACTGGCTTTTAAAGGCAATGGGAGATGACACTCTGATTGGTTTATTGCACATTACGCCTAAAACACACCCATTACTCATTAAGAGACTAGGTACAACCCTTTTAGACCATGCACCGGGCACGCCAACCATTTTTCCCATCGTTAAACTAGCAAAAGTTTTTTCGGACACGCCCTAGTGCACCTGCGCCATGTCCCTTAGACCATGCACTTACATCGTTAAAATAGGATCCTTGGCTGTTATTGTATTATATTAATTAATTAATATTAATATTAATATTGTTATTCAGCAATAAATCATCATCAGTGTCACATTCTAATTTCCCTTCATATTTTGTTTCAGTTCAGTCCAGATGCAAAGACCGAAGTCATCTGAACCCAGCTGTGTGTCCATGAAGAGTGACCAGTCAATGGATCCTCCACCTAAGCTTAGTGATTCTGGGTTTAGGTAAACACTGAACTAAACCATTTATCTTATTACATCTCTGTTGAAACAAAGAAAGAACTGTTCAGTGTCCGTAAGCAATGCATTACAAAAGATATTAAAATGTCTTAATCAACAGCTCTGATATGTGGATGTGCACTTGCTATAAAATCTCCAATAGCATAAGGTGGTGCTATTGAGCCATTTTGCCACACCTAATTCTGAAACCCATATCAGATGTAAATTTTGTAAATTTCGGAGAAGAACAATAATAAGGAGCGATTCCAATAGGGTCCTCACACCATCGGTGCTCGGGCCCTAATAAACAGTGATTTAGGGTTTTCAGGAAGATGTACTAACAGTGGTAATCAGATATGAATAACCTACAACAGAAATTGAATAAAGTAATGTAAAATAACACTGATGTAAACTTTAAATATAGACTAATCCTTATTAAAACTACAGTTTATTCATTCAAGAGCAGTGAGTGATTTTTTCATTGCCTTTTGTTGTTTGATTAACAATAATGACTGCAGCAGATTTATTAGGCAGCTGTCACTTTAAGAGCTAACAAATGGACCCAATATACTGTTACACATGCACTCTTTCTCAGTGTTGAAATTCACTTAAGACATGACATAACCAGCTGTGTTTACGATTATACTTGCCAAAACGGCATTTTAACATATTTGTGTGTAGGCTATTTGACCGTTTAAGCACGTATCTGAAGCCCACAGTATACACCAATCAGGCATAACATTATGGCCACCTTATTAATATTGTGTTGGTCCCCCTTTTGGTACCAAAACAGCCCTGACCCGTCGAGATGTGGACTCCACTTGACCCCTGAAGGTGTGCTGTGGTATATGGGACCAAGATGTTAGCAGCAGATCCTTTACATCCTGTAAATTCCGAGGTGGAGCCTCCATGGATTGGACTTGTTTGTTCAGTACATCCCACAGATGCTCAATTGGATTGAGACCTGGGGAATTTGGAGGCCAAGTCAACAACTTATCGAAGCTGGATAATATTACCACAACCTTGTGTATCCAAATATTTAAAATTTGCGCATTTAGCTTAATTAAAAGTTGGTAAAGTGTGGCACAATGGCACCATTTCATGGTTGTTTGTAAATATTAATATAGCATAAATATTTAGTTAATCAACAATAAATCATCATCAGTGTCTCATTCTAATTTCCCTTCATGTTTTGTTTCAGTTCAGTCCAGATGCAAAGACTGAAGTCATGAACCCAGCTGTGTGTCCATGAAGAGTGACTGGTCAATGGATCCTCCACCTAAGCTTAGTGGACACACTGATCCTGGTTTTAGGTAAACACTGTATTGATCTGTCTTTATAAATCTTCTGTGTTGAAAATAATCATTCAGTGCCTGATATATGGATGTGTACAATAACAGTCACACTTGCTTTAATGTTTCCAACAATAGATCACATATAAAGGAATAATTCAGTCACCCAAATCAGTTAATTCCAAAAAATTATGAACAGAGTGTGGATTACATTCACTTGTTGTGTTCAACTTCACTGTACAGACCTGACCTGCCAGAACCCAGTTGTGTGTCCATGAAGAGTGACTGGTCAATGGATCCTCCACCTAAGCTTAGTGGACACACTCATTCTGGGATTAGGTAAACACTGAACTAAACCATTTATCTTAATATCTCTGTTGAAACAAAGTAAGAATTGTTCAGTGTCCGTAAACAATGCATTATAGAAGATATTAAAATATCTTAATCAACAGCTCCGATATGTGGATGTGCACTTGTTATAAAATCTCCATAGCATAATACATATTAATGTATAATATTAATAATTTGTATATTCACCTGAATCTGTTAAATACAAAAGTCATTAATTTAAGACTGCGTTAATTACGTTCACTTGTTTAACTAAATCCACAGACTTGGACCCTCCAGGAATCAGCTGTGTGTCCATGAAGAGTGACCGGTCAATGGATCCTCCACCTAAGCTTAGTGGAAACACTAATCATGGGTTTAGGTAAACTCTTTAAAACCGTTTGTTTTATTGTATCTTCTAAAGATCAAAATTTGTCAGGCCACACATGCCTTCAGCGAAAACTCAAGATCTTCACAATTTAATGTCGCAAAGACCTTTAGATTAGACTGACTAAATATGATGTTAATCTGATTAAAGCTCTAGGAGGAGTTTGTTAAAGTAAATGTCTGGAAATGGCAAAAACTGCACAAATTTTGCAAAGAAAATTCAAAATATTGATCTTCCTGTTGGTTTTCAGATTTTGCTCCCAGGGACTTTTTTGTAGGTATTGGGCTGTTACATGTGTCTACCGAATTTCATACTTGTATATGAAATGTAGAGTGAAGGGCGCTTAATTAAAATTTTGTAGACGGCGCTATCGAGCCATTTTGCCACACCTAATTCTGAAACACATATCAGACGTAATTTTTCGAGCATGTTTAGGCCCTCAAAAATA
Source organism: Culter alburnus (assembly GCA_028476615.1). Taxonomy (NCBI): domain Eukaryota; kingdom Metazoa; phylum Chordata; class Actinopteri; order Cypriniformes; family Xenocyprididae; genus Culter; species Culter alburnus. The sequence continues at coordinate 22,463 of JAOTNS010001519.1, read as the reverse complement.
CGATTCATTTCAGAGGAGAATAATAAACAGAGTAATTCCAATAGGGTCCTTACACCATCGGTGCTCGGGCCCTAATAAGTAGTGTTTTAGGTAGTATTCAGTAGTATTCAGATAAGTAATACCCTACAACAGAAGTTGAATAAAGTAATGTAAAATAACACTGCTGTAAACAATAAATATAGACTAATCCTTATTAAAACTACAGTTTATTCATTCAAGAGCAGTGAGTGATTTTATTGTTGCCTTTGGTTGTTTGATTAACAATAATGACTGCAGCAGATTTATTAGGCAGCTGTCACTTTAAGAGCTAACACATGGGCCCAATATACTGTTAAACATGCAATGAAAAACATGTTAAACATGCCAAATGAACTGAGCCAAGGGAGAAAATGCACCAGGTTCCGAAACAAACGCTCAAGTGTGAAAGCACCCTCAGTGTTGACATTCACTTAAGACATGACATAACCAACTGTGTTTACGAGGATACTTACCAAAACAGCATTTCAACATATTGTGTGTGTAGGCTATTTGACTGTTTAAGCACGTATCTGAAGCCCACAGTATACTTTGCTTTTGTGTGTTCCGCCCCTTCCTATGCACAGGAGACCGCCTAGTGAACAGCATCTCTTTCATGGCTTAATACGATTTTAATAACACTGTTTTATATCAAGCATGTCCCGCAGTTTACTGTATACTGTACAGTATACTGCATTTTACAACACTCACTTATTTGGATGTTAAGTTTGGTTTAGGGAGGAACAAAAATACACCGCTGTAAAGAAAAGGAAAGTGTGTGGGTCAGAATGCGACAGCGGCACAATAATCGTTTTACCTTGATTATCTTGTTTTCATAATCATTTGAAGCTGAAATTGAAAAATCACTGAAGACACTGAACTCTCATTTCATGGTAAAACGAACATGCGTAACTCTTTTGCTTTCGTTTTCAACAACAACAATGTATATTTCTTGAAGAAAAGCCAATCAAGGAAAACATATGCCTCGAGCACCACCTAGTGGTCTTTATATAAAGTGCAAAGAAAAAAAACATACATGACACTATTTCTTAATAACTTAACAGCTTTAAAGCTGCAGTAGGTAACTTTTGTAAAAATGTATTTTTTACATATTTGTTAAACCTGTCATTATGTCCTGACAGTAGAATATGATACAGATAATCTGTGAAAAAATCAAGCTCCTCTGGCTCCTCCCAGTGGTCCTATTGCCATTTGCAGAAATACACCGCTCCCGGTAAGAAACAACCAATCAGAGCCAGGAGGAGTGGCTTAGTAGTGTCAGTCAAGCTCGCATGTGCGCTGATCACTCTCCTGTCATGCAGAGCGCGTACAGGCGTTCAAATTCAAGATTACCGGTGTGCCGCAGCTTTGCTTATGGCGGAAAAACAATCCAAACTGCCAATTCCTCGAGTGGCACCTGCTCATAAAATAAAGATGGGTAAACGGAAAAAGACAGATGACGATGATAAAAAAGCCAAAAAGAAAGAATTAGATAGAGCCCGAAATAAAACGAGGGTAAATATCGGAGCGGCTTTTCCGAGGTGGAGGGAGCTACGTGTCCTGAAAGGATTAAAAACCGATGCAGAGTTAGCCACATTTCTGCTTGACAACTAAGTATCCCTGCTTGATTTGTTTCATTTTTTTAAGAACTACACAACTAAGATCATTTCAAAACAGGCCTGCCCGTCCCCTGCCTGATGCTCCGCGCACACCACGGCTTCCTCTTCTCCCCGCCCGGAATTCACCCCGAATTCTTCGTCGGAGCCCATTGACTCGGTGTCAATGCTCTAGCCGCATAACATACAGATAAAATGTCACGCACTGTGCAAAGCAACTATTGAAACCTACTAATTCACTGGCTTGTCATGTTGTTAAAATAATGTTAGTTACCGTTATATTATCTTACTAGCTATTTATTACTTATAGAAATAGTGCAACGTCATATAGTTACATTACATGTATTGCAAAATACGTAATGTTTTGAGGACCAAGTTTGTAGTCAAAGTATGGGCAGGCCATAGTCAATGTAAATCATATTGTTGATGTTTCGTCTGTACCAGTGAATGTGCCATAACTGTTTATCCGCCTTACTAGCCTGCGCGTTCACGGCAGGCTCCGTTGTGATGGGGGAGGAGCTGTGGAGGGAGGGCTGTAGCGCAGCATAGAGCAAGGGGGAGTGACCTGTGAGTTGTGCTTGTTCAAATTTTCAGGCTAAGTCAACGTTTTCTAAAAACTCCCTACAGCAGCTTTAACTAAAAATATACACAAGCTTAACAGAAATTATTCTCATAAGAGTGTTTTCCAATATATGATGGAAATATTAAAGTATTTAGTGAGTAGAGACAGGGAAGTTTGCAGCAGTATTTATTCAAATAAACAAGATAATCGAACAGTCAAGGGAGCACACAAATGTAACTTAAACCGCTTTGCATTTACACAAAGACAATAAACAACAATGAACTGATTAAAGTGAGGAGTATAAATACACAGGTGACGTTCAACTAAACAAGACACAGGTGAAGAACCAAATCAGTAACTATGGAAGCAACTAAGAACACATGGAAACAAAGGAAACAGGAAGTAAACACAGGAAACAGGAATTCACATACACCAGAAAAAAAAAAAAACTTCAAAATGAAAGTCTCAGAACAGAAATAATCAAACATAGCCTAAAAATAAGAGAGTGTGAATTACATTCACTTGTGTTTAACTTCAATGCACAGACTGGACCCTCCAGAACCCAGCTGTGTGTCCATGAAGAGTGATCGGTCAATGGATCCTCCACCCAAGCTTAGTGGAAACACTGATCATGGGTTTAGGTAAACAATGAACTAAAGTATCTTTATCTTATTGTATCTGTTTTAAAATTATTTTAATAGATTTGTTAAAATTTTGTGTCTTCAATGCCTGTATGCAATGCATTTTAGAATGAAGATTAACTGATTAATTAACAGCTCTGATTTAATCAGTCAGTCACGTTCAACATTACGTCAGAACTGAACTGATGAATTGGGATCCCGCCTGAGAGTCAGTCCATTGCGGTTGCTGATCCTTCCCATGGGGGACCCAGCATTTCATTCGGGGCTCCCACGGAGGACGTCGGAGAAGTCGCCTTGAGTCCTCTGGGGATGAAGATTCGTTGCACCCTTCAGGGAGAGTAGCATTGTTTGAGTTTGACCTGGAGCTGACTGCCATGCTTTCCCAGGCTGCTGCAAGCACTCAGGACATGGTGGAGGGTTGCACTCCAGATCACAAAGTCTTGGAAGGCACCTTTTTCTGCCAGAAAATGCTTTGTTCCCTCCTCTGCTCTCACTACCCTCAATGGCGGGATGGCCAAAGGGTATGTGGAGATCCCCCAGGTGGAGCGTGCAGTTGTGATGCAGTGTGAATCATAAAAGATCTGAATCTTAAAGGAGTAGTTCACTTTCAAATTAAAATTTCCTGATAATTTACTCACCCCCATGTCATCCAAGATGTCCATGTCCTTCTTTCTTCAGTCGAAAAGAAATTAAGAAAACATTCCAGGATTATTCTCCTTATAGTGGACTTCAATGGACCCCAAACGGTTGAAGGTCAAAATTACAGCTTCAGTGCAGCTTCAAAGCGTTTTATACGAAATAAGGGTCTTAAAGGGATAGTTCACCCAAAAATGAAAATTTGATGTTTATCTGCTTACCCCCAGGGCATCCAAGATGTAGGTGACTTTGTTTCTTCAGTAGAACACAAATGATGATTTTTAACTCTAACCGTTGCTGTCTGTCAGTCAAATAATGCAAGTGAATGGTAACATAATTTATAAGAGTCAATAAACATGCATAGACAAATCCAGATTAAACCCTGCGGCTTGTGACGGCACATTTATGTCCTAAGACACGAAATGATCGGTTTGTGCGAGAAACCGAACAGTATTTATATCATTTTTTACCTCTAAAACACCACTACGTCCAACTGCATTCAGCACTCGCTTAGTGAGGTCCGATCGCGCTCTGACAACGGCAGTGATGTCTCGCACTCATTACTGCCGTTGTCAGAGCGTGATCGGACCTCACTAAGCTAAAAAATGGGTGATGGTTTCTCTAGATAAGACCCTTATTTCTCATCTGGTACTGTTTAAAGCCCTTTGAAGCTGCACTAAAGCTGTAATTTTGACCTTCAACCGTTTGGGTCCATTGAAGTCCACTTATTGAGAAAAATGTTTTCATCAAAAACCTTAATTTCTTTTCAACTGAAGAAAGGACATGGACATCTTGGACAACATGGGGGTGAGTAAATTATCAGGAATTTTAATTTGAAAGTGATCTAATCCTTTAAATCGGGAAGGAAAACCAGGAATCACGATACAGCTTAATGTGATTATTAAAATTTAAAAGGCTGTGATTTAACTAATTACATAAATATCAGTGCTACACGTTGTAAAGCGAAAACGCACCACTGTTGCGCATTCTACAGACTCACAGTTTCAGAGCAATTTGCAGTCAATGAATATGCACAACCTCTCCTTGAAGCTAGATTTTGGTGAGTTCCATTGAATTACCTTTTTTCCTTGCTGGACTCGATGAACAGTTGGGTCACTTGAAGTCATGAACTGACTGTGAGATGTTTGACTATGTTTGCCTCATCAAGTAGATGGAGCTCTTGTGGGGGGAATGGCCCACTTTCACTGTTAATCCTGCCTCCCAAACCTTATGGTTACAGCCCGTTTGTTTTAAACCCTACGTTTTTTGGGAGTTGACCATCTTTGGTCCCTGACTTCTTTATCTCTTCATTGCATTGGCGGATGTTAATGTCAACCCCTGCTCACTGCCTATGCCAATAATTTCAGGCAGCTTCAGAAAAGGAAGGGTGGGTGGAGGAGACCTTTGTGGCAGCTCCAGGGGATACTTTGGTGGAACCCTGGCTGGGTCTGCTTGAACCTCCATGGTTTGTTCAATTGGCTCCCCCTTGGACTTTATATAGGTCCTAGTTTGAGTTGGATAATATTTTTCTCCATTTAATCTGTTGCTGTTCTGTTAGTGAAGTTGGGATGCCTCCATCTAGTAGGTAGTGTCAGGATCCCAAATTTCATGTCTGCTCTGCAGGTGGATTCTGTGCCTGACAATTTGAATTCAATGTATATTTCTATATCAGAGAGTCATTTCATTTGCTGGTAATCAAACTCAAGACTTTGGCGTTGTTAGCGTGATGCTCTTCTGAACTATAGGAATACATTCCACCACTGCATTTCACCATTTTCCGACTCACCTTCTGGTGTGTTTTTTTTTTCTCTGTTACTATAATATGTGTTAAACCTTAAATGTGAATGATAAAGACATACTAATATTATGACACAATATAAAATTATGCATATTATATGCATTTTAGTTATATAACAACTATATTGCAAATGCAGATTGCCATCTAACAATTTTTTATTTTATTTTAATCTTACAGCAGTGACCATCAACATGCTGAAGCCTAAGACATTTAGATCGAATTTGAGGAAGAAGTTTCGGTGTCTCTATGAGGGAACAGCAAAACATGGAAACCCACACTGCTGAATGAGATCTACACAGAGCTCTACATCACAGAGAGTGATTATGGAGAGATCAATAATGAGCATGAGGTGAGACAGATTGAGACTCAATCCAGCAGAGCAGCAAAAGAGGACACACCGATCAAATGCACTGACATCTTCAGACCTTTACCTGGACAAGACAAACCCATCAGAACTGTGCTGACAAAAGGAGTCGCTGGCATTGGAAAAACAGTCTCTGTACAGAAGTTCATCCTGGACTGGGCTGAAGGGAAAGAGAATCTCAGGACATCCAGCTCATATTTCCACTTCCTTTCAGAGAGCTAAACATAATGAAGGATGAAAAACTCAGACTTTCAGAACTTCTTAATGTCCTTTTCCCTGAAGCAAAAGAAATGAAACCATTCAGTAGTGAATATAAAGTTGTCTTTGTTTTAGATGGTCTGGATGAGTGTCGCCTGTCTCTGGACTTCAGTGTGAAATTGTGTAATATTTCTGAATCAGCCTCAGTGGACGTGCTGCTGACGAACCTCATTACAGGGAATCTGCTTTCCTCTGCTCTCATCTGGATCACCTCCAGACCCGCAGCAGCTGATCTCGTCCCGTCTGAGTGTGTCCATCGAGTGACAGAGGTACGAGGTTTCAATGAGCCACAGAAGGAGGAATACTTCAGGAAGAGAATCGGTGATCAGAGTCTGGCTGATAAAATCATCACGCACCTGAAGTCCTCAAGGAGCCTCTTCATCATGTGTCATATCCCAGTGTTCTGCTGGATCTCAGCCACTGTTCTAGAGAAGATGTTGAGCGCAGCAGAGAGTGGAGAGATTCCCAAGACTCTCACTCAAATGTACACACACTTCCTGATCATTCAGACCAACATCAAACTTGAGAAGGACTATGAGAAGAAAGTGAAAGATGAAGACATGATCCTCAAACTGGGTAAACTGGCGTTTCAGCAGCTTGTGAAAAGAAACCTGATCTTCTATGAGGAAGACCTGAACGAGTGTGGCATTAATGAGACAGAAGCATCAGTGTACTCAGGACTGTGCACTCAGATCTTCAGAGAGGAGTTGGGCTTGTATCAGGGGAAAGTCTTCTGCTTTGTTCATCTGAGCATTCAGGAGCATCTGGCAGCTCTTTATGTGCTGCTTTCATTCCTGCTGTACAAGAAGAGGGATGTGCTAAATGAAAACCTAAGCTCAAAACATTCACATGAGTTCACGTGTCACACAATATCTGACCTGCATCAGAGAGCCGTAGACAAGGCTCTGCAGAGTAAGAATGGACATCTGGACCTTTTCCTGCGGTTCCTTCTGGGTCTCTCACTGGAGTCCAATCAGAAGCTCCTGAAAGGCCTTCTGACACATGTTAGAAGCATCTCGTACAGTAAAGAGAAAACTGTTGAATACATTAAAACGAGGATAAGACTGAATCCCTCACCAGAGAAATCCATCAGTCTGTTCCACTCTTTAAATGAACTGGGTGATCATTCTCTAATAAATGAAATCCAGGAATATCTCAGATCTGGAGGTCTTTCAAGCACCAGATTGTCCTCGTCACAGTGGTCAGCAGTTGTCTTTGTTTTATTAACTTCCGAGTGTTTGGATGAGTTTCATTTGAGTAAATACATAAGCAGAAGAAAAAAGCCAAAACCAAATGTCTGCAGATGAAGTACTTCAGAAGCTCCTGCCTGTAGTTGAAGTCTCCAGATCAGCTCAGTAAGTCTGAGGACAATCAACAGAACTGATCTTTGTCTTGAACTTAGTTTTGAACTTAATTTGAACATTTAGAATAATACTATTTTTCAAATGTTTAATTAAAAAAATATATATATTTTTTTTTATATATTATATATATATATATATATATATATATATATACAAACAAGGTGTCTTCACTGGGTGAGGAGGGAACAGTAAAATAATGGCAAAGTATACAGAAAGATTGAAAAAAAAAAGATTAAAAAAAATACACATATATACATACACGTAAATACAATGGAGTACCACAAATAGAAAAAAAGAAGTAGGCACAATAGTACACTGGGCACACAGAGTAATTGCAACAGCGATAATAAAAAACTATATATATTAAAAAAATAAAATAAAAAAAAAGAAGGGGGGGGGGGGGGTTGAGATAGGGATAGCATTAAGACATGTTTCCTCCTTAAAGTAGTCCAAAAAAGGGTTCCAAACTTTAAAAATAGTTTATGTTTCTGTCCCATTATAAACCTGATCTTTTCCATTTTAAGTGCATGTAGCAAATCAAAAACCCATTGGCGATAAGTAGGTGGAACTGCAGACTTCCAATTCATGAGAATCAATCGTCTGGCCAATAAAGTTGCAAAGGCTACACTATCAGCCTGCAGATTAGTTACTTTGATGGTGTCTGGTACAACCCCAAACACTGCCATTAGAGGGTTAGGGTCTATTGGTACAGAGAGAACAATTGAAAAACACCTAAACACTCTCTCCCAGAAGTCAAACAGTTTAGGGCATAACCAAAAGGAGTGCAGTAGGGTGGCTGATTCACTTGAACATCGAAGGCATGTTGGATCAAGATCAGGGAATATTTTATTAAGTTTAGTTCTGGACCAATGAGTTAGAATAATACTATTTTAAGAGATTATCCATATATTTTTTCTGATCGTAATTTACAATTAACACACAATAAAGCAAAAGTAAACAAAATGTAATAAAAACATTAAACTCACACTTATTTAGTATTTAATATCTATATCTAATGTCTCTCTGAGGTTGTTTAGTTCCTGCTGAACTATGAGATGAAAGTGTGTGTCATTGTTCTGCAGGTTGAGTGATTGTAATATCACAGATGTAGGTTGTGCTGCTCTGACTTCAGCTCTAATCTCAAACTCACACCTCAGAGAACTGGATCTAACGGTGAACAAAATAGGAGGTCAAGGTCTGACGCTGCTCTCTGATGGACTGAAGGATCCTCATTGTAAACTGGAGAAACTGATGTAAGATCATACATTAATCTTAAGTGGAAAAAGAATCAAATTAATTTTTGTTTATACATTTTTGGATTGTAGTGATTTACAATTACACACAATAAAGCAAATTTAACAAAAAGTAATCCAAAAATTAAACCCACACTGATTTTGTATTTATATTTCAGTCTCTCTGTGGTTGTGTACTTTTTGCTGAACTGAGAGATTGAAGTGAGTGTCATTGTTCTGCAGGTTGAGATGTTGTGGTGTCACAGATGAAGGTTGTGCTGCTCTGGCTTCAGCTCTGAGATCAAACTCACACCTCAGAGAACTGGATCTGACTGATAATAAAATAGGAAATGAATGTCTGATGCTGCTCTCTGCTGGACTGAAGGATCCTCACTGTAAACTTGAGATACTGAGGTAAAATCATACATTAATTTTAACTGGAAAAAAAAACTAATTGTTTAAGAGATTATTGTTATTATGTTTTTGGATCATAGTGAGTTACGATAACATACAATAAAGCTAAAGTAAATAAAAAGTAACAAAAAACATTAAACTCACTCAGATTTAGTATTTAATATCTCAGTCTCTCTGTGGTTGTGTAGTTCTTGCTGAACTGAGAGATTGTGTCATTGTTCTGCAGGTTGTATAGTTGTGATATTACAGATGAAGGTTGTGCTGCTCTGGCTTCAGCTCTGAGATCAAACTCACACCTCAGAGAACTGGATCTGACTTTGAATAGTATAGGAAATGGAGGTCTGATGCTGCTTTCTGATGGACTGAAGGATTCTAACTGTAAATGGAGAAACTGATGTAAGATCATACAGTAATCTTTATTGAAACACTAATGAAATTATTTTAAGGGATTATTCTCCTTATGTTGCTCAAATGATTTACATTAACACACAATAAAGCAAAAGTAAACAAATATTAAATAAATAAAAAAAAAACATTAAACCCACACAGATTTAGTACTTAATATCATAAGCTGGAACTTTTCCCAGGAACTAGGAACTTTGGAGTGGTACTCAGTGTGTTTCGACTGCTGGGACCAGGGTCTAAATTAAGTTCCGGGTACATATTTCCCCCTCAAAAAAGTCCCTGCTTGTGAGGTCATATTTTTTCAAAGTTCAGGGACTTTTGGGGATGGGACTTGGGCACTGAACATGCTTATTGGTTGAGTTCACATAGCATTTTGATTGGTTGACTCCACACAGGATTTTATTTCAACATTTTTAAAAGTCTGTTGCGGTACGTGCAGTAAGAGTTTTTTGCTGTTTGAATCAACAATGGATATTATAAATATGACAGATGGACCGACGATGAGGTTCAGGCTTTATTATCCTCATATATGGAGGACAAAATCCAGTGGGAACTGGAAATTCGTGCACAGTCCGACATCACCGGACTAATTTGCCTACACTTCACAGTACTTAACACCGCAATGAAAACGCAGACATCAACAGGTCTGGGGGAAAATAAAGTTCCTGGGACAAATTGTTCTGGGTAATTTCGGTGGAAACCCGACCATACTTTCTGTGCTTGTGTAGTTCCTGCTGAACTAAGACATGAAAGTATGTATCATTGTTCTACAGGTTGAGAGATTGTGAGGTCACAGATGAAGGTTGTGTTGCTCTAACTTCAGCTCTGAGATCAAACTCACACCTCAGAGAACTGGATCTGTCTCAGAATAAAATAGGAGATAAAGGTCTGACACTGCTCTCTGATGGACTGAAGGATCCTCACTGTAAACTGGAGAAACTCACGTAAGATCATACATTAAACTTAAGAAACGAGAATAATCATGTTTTAAGGGATTATTCTCCTTATGTTGTTCAAATCATAGTGATTTACGAATAAAGCAAAAGTGAACAGAAAATAAAAAAAACAAACAAAAAAAAACACTGATTTAGTACTTAATATCATAGACCCCTCTGTGTTTGTGTAGTTCCTGCTGAACTGAGAGATTGTGTCGTTGTTTTGCAGGTTGTGGAGTTGTGATATCACAGCTGAATGTTGTGCTGCTCTTACTTCAGCTCTGAGATCAAACTCACACCTCAGAACTGAATCTGACATGGAATAAAATAGGAGGTGGAGGTCTGACGCTGCTCTCTGATGGACTGAAGGATCCTCAATGTAAACTGGATATACTGATGTAAGATCAAACATTAATCTTATCTGAAACAAGAATAATGTTATTTTAATCCTTCAGTTCCTACCCTATCATATTGATCTAAATTATCAACATAATCAAAAATTTGTTGTACACAATCTACTTGCCTTCTGTTGTCTGTTTGATAGTGTATAGGTTTTTTAGCAAGTTAAGTGCCTTTTAGTATAAATGTAAAAACTTCCCACTTCAGCTTGTCTTGTCTAGCAATAGTTCTTTCAGCTAGTTATTAATAGTGTTTTGAAATATTAAAACTGATTTATACTTTTAAACTGTCTAATTAAGCACTCAAAGTATTACCTAAATTATTCATCTTAATTGTATTCACAAAACAAACGTACGTTTTATACCTGGCTTCTCTTGACTCCTGCTTCAGAGCATAGTTAATGATATGCTAAAGCCCGTCCACACATTGACGTGATTGGTTACAAGGTAGTTTGTGATGTAAGAAACACCAGCGTTTGTCTTAAAGCATATTAAAAATACCACATGGACATACAGACAACATTAAAAACTTGATTTTCATGACAGGGAGTCTTTAAATAAATAACATTTATATTCTTATTAATATTTCAAGATGATCATTTCTGAACTGAAGCAAACTTGGGTTTTGGGATTATCTATGCACTCTTTTTTTTTTGTTGAAAAATCATGTTCAAATGTATCAAATATGATCCATTAGGCTTTTGAAGAAAGTTTATTTGTTCATCTCTTAATCATAATTGTATTGCATTGCATTATGTTTTTAAATTACAGAGCATTGATCATAAAAGTAAGCATTTAGATATCATATATCATATTTCTAAGACATGTTATTGGGAGATATAGAGTAACAACTGATGTTTATATGCATTTTATATCAGTGGTTCTCAACTCCAATCCTGGAGACCCACCGCTGCACATTGTAAAATGAACTGAGAGATTAAAGAGTGTGTCTTTGTTCTGCAGGTTGAGACATTGTGATATCACAGATGAAGGTTTTGCTGCTCTGACTTCAGCTCTGAGATCAAACTCCTCACAACTTAGAGAACTGGATCTGACTGGGAATAAACTGCGAGACTCAGGAGTGAATCTGCTCTCTTCTGGACTGAAGGATCCTGACTGTAAACTGGAGAAATTGATGTAAGACATCATACAATCATCTTAATTGAAACAATCAAATTATTTTAAAGGATTATTCTCCTTATGTTGTTCAAATCATAGTAATTTACATTAACTTGAGTTATACTGTAACCTTGGTTCTCTGAGTGAGAGACTTTCTCTCCACCAGAATACATATGTATGGAACTATGACACCACTCGTGGCATGTGACGTGGATTCTCTATAAGACACTAATTAAACTCATCATGCACTATAAAAGGGATGATGAAAGCGCATTACTTCTTGTAAATAAATGTGTCTCTGAGTGATGGTGAGGTGGAGAGGTAGTCTCTCACCCAGAGAACCAAAGTTACAATGTAACCCTACGTTCTCTATCATATCGAGACTCTCTCTCCACCAGAATACATATGTATGGGAAGCCTTAACACATCAAGAAGAGAAGTGCATCAATTAAATAAATTAGATTGCACACCAACACATTTCTGAGCATAAAATATTACAAGCCAGCGGGCAAGCTTATAAATTAATAAAATAAAACTATATACATATTCATCATTTAAATGAACCATGTGCCAGATGCTACTAGGGTAACCATTTTCTCCAGTTGTACAGACAACTGGAAGGTACACCATAGAAATGGTCTAAGCCTCATTCCTTAGCTAGTCCCAGCACAGACTTGGACCATTTACCCTGTAGCTCAGTGTAAAGGAAGATTGAACAGCCTATGATGCTGCTGCACAGATCTCACCTAAGGATGCCCTACAGGGCCTATGAGGTGGAGACACTGCGTGTAGAGTGTGTGTGAAGGTGGGAAGGAGTAGGTAATCCAGCACCTTCATAACCCTGCTGTATGGAATCAACTATCCAATTAAAACACCTGGACTTTGACAGAGGTTGGCCAAGGTTCCTTATCTTAAAACAGACAAACAATTCATCTGTGCTTCTGATTTTATTTGTGTGCCTAATGTAGGTCCACAACGCTCTCACTGGGCATAGCAAGGATGATTTGGTGACTTCCCTAAATCCAAATATTCTTGCAGAAACCTTTGAATACAGAAAATCTTGCCTGTGTGGGAGCTCCAGGGGGAAGACCTACCAGGAAAGGTTGTATGTCTGAGAACCAGGGCATGTGGGGCTACTATGGAGCCATAAGAATTACTTTCACTGATTCTGTGTCCTCTGCAATAGAGGAGGAAGTAGCCAGATAGGGCGTCATATCCCAGGAGTGCCTGCCTCTTCTCTAGTGAAAAAAGGGCAATGAGTTGACTCCTAAGAGGTGAAAAGATCATCATCTGCCATTCCAAAATGATCCCAAATGTTCTTCACCACATCTGGGTGAAGACGCCACTCTTCTGGCCTAGGACCCCATGACAGCATATCGGCTGCTTGATTCTGCAATCCTGGAAGATATACTGCTTTCAGTGAGAGGTGATGAGGTTGTGCCCAAGTGAGAAGGACCTGAGCCACATTGCAGAGTAGGAATGTCAAGGGCTAAGTGAATGGCCTTCAGCTCCAGCACATTGATGTGCTGGGATGCCCAGGAAGGTTTCCAAAGCCCATGCACCATTGAGTACTGCTCCCCAACCTGTCAAGGAGGCATCTGTTAAGATCTGTTGCCTCCGCTTAAATTCATGGCTCTGCAATTCTTTGTTATTTCTTCTGAATGGCTGAGAAGTTACTTAGGTGGTGAAATTGCTGCTGCAGTCTCTGTTGGTCAATTGAAGGAAGGGGACCACATCCTTTTTTTTCTGCATTATGGACAGCAAGGATGGTCCCACTGACCACATCCTCCTTTTCAAAATCAGGTAGGAGGGGAGAGAAAAGGGCCTGGATTGAGAAGACACATCAGCCACATCAAATAGAGATGGAGCAGTGGACACTTTAGAGACTGAAGGAATATTTAAAGCATAAGCTGCCCTCTCAAGCAGAGCCCTCAACGGATTAAAGTCCTGTGACTGAGGGGTGTGGTTCTGAGGGGTCAGAATCATCTTCTGAATCTTCAAGCTGATCAACACTTTGTTCAGACATGGTCTCTGAAAAGAGAGAATAGTCTAGAGAAGCATTAACCTCTAGCACATCATGGCCATCTTGTGGCAGCATAGGTGCCTGGTATTGAACACAGGCATGCCCAGTTACTTTAGACATGTTCTAAACAAATGGCAAATTTGTTTGTTGTTACTTTACTCAATGCTGCCACTGCTGCGCAGAGCTACAGCTCGTTACCGCGAGCTGCGAGATGGATACAATTTGTGAAGATCTCTGTGCAACCAAATGTTCTCCGGGAGAGGTGCAACGAGCAAGCTCTCCTTACCTTAACTGGAGCGGAAATTTCACACTGACATCTGCAAGAACAAATACAGTTCCATACATATGTTATAGAAAACACAAAATTAATCAAAAAGTAATAAAAACAGTAAACCCACAAAGATTTAGTGTTTAATATCACAGTCTATCTGTGGTTGTGTAGTTCCCTGCTGAAGAGGGTAAAGAGTGTGTCGTTGTTCTGCAGGTTGAGTGATTGTAATATCACAAGAGAAGGCTGTGCTGCTCTGACTTCAGCTCTGAGATCAAACTCACACCTCAGAGAACTGAATCTGTCTGGGAATAAACTACGACAATCAAGTGTGAAGAGTCTCTCTGCTTTAAAAGATGATCCACATTATAAACTGGAGACACTATTGTAAGCATTATTTCATAAAATATAATTTATATAATTTAATAATGTCATTTGAACTCATCAATCCTCTGAACAGATGTGTCAGCAGTAATACATATGTTACTCTCTGTGTTTTATTTTACTGACAGTTATTAAATGATGGTGAATCTGGAGCCACAATAGAGACATCATCATCAACACGGAAGTTACAATGACCTTTACTGGAATTTACTGTATATAAATGTACATTATTTTTGGCATAAGATAAGATTCAATAAAGTCTTCATCGCATTTATGTATTAGTAAATTGTTTTTTTCTTATCAGCCATTTCAGGGAAGTGAACAGCTCAACACAATCACTACATCAACAGTACTGTGATCTTCAGCTGAGGTTAATTTGTGTTTTAAGGACCTTGATGTTTTACAGGGTTTAATGATGAGGCTTTTATAGTCTTAATCAAATGCCTTCTTGAGATTTGATTGAAGCTCATCTGAAGAGGATATTTGCAATTGTCACATTATTTTTCTGTCTTTGTGTTGGTGTGTGCGAAAGGCAAATGGTTATGATTAAGGTGCAAATTGTCATCATATGATCATATCACCATGAGTTGGCCTATCTCTTCAAAACAGCTATTGCTACACCATGAGTATTTACATTGAATCAGTTATTCCTTTCAGCACGACATTTATGTAAATTAGGCTAATTAGATCATATCTTATACACAAAATTCAGCGATGTTTGCTCGCCAGAACAGAATGGACTCACAGAATTGTAGATGTTTTTGTATATTTGCAATTGAATAGTAATTAATCAAATGGCAGGAAAGAGCTGCAAACTATAATCTACACAATCTCAACAAACAGTTAAACTAATTTTTAAAAAGATTATAGCCACAAAAATAACGGAGCAATAATAACTTTAGATATCTAAGAAAGTTAAAGGGCACCTATTATGTAAAATTAACTTTTACATGGTGTTTGGACATAAATGTGTGTTGACTATGTATGAGCACAGCTATCCTATAATGATAAAAAAATCTCTCATTAGACATGCCGTTTTGATTATTGCCATACCATCACACTGCTTAGGCCCTGCCCACGGACACTGACTGACAGTCCTGCAGTGTTCAGTGTTGCCAAATTGGAGATTTTTTCACCAAATTTAGCTACTTTCTCATTGTTGCTGCGACTTTTATTAATGTCTTGCGACAAGGAGCTATTTTAGCTATTTTTAAATAAAATTTGAATTTTTTTGGGGGGGGGAGATTTTGGGCAATCAATCTGGCATTGGTTGGCCACACCCTGCCGATAATCTCACATCCATGCTCAGTCCTGCTGCAAACCAAAGAATATACACTAACAAGAAGCGACACTCAATAGAACGTTCCATTGCAACACCGGCGGCCAGCAGCTGCCCTGCGTTTCCATAATTTTGTGGTGAAAGCGAGTCGGCAGTCCACTAGTTTCTATGGCAATATCAGCTGCTTTGTTAAAAAAAAAAAACGTACATTAAAGCTGAAATCCAGCTTGAATGATGACAACACAGAATAAAATACTATCACTAGTGATCATCAAATCCTTTTAACAGTTTATTTTACAGACTTTGTGTTTAAGTCTTCCACTTTTTTCACAAAACCTTTGCTCACTAGAAACCCGGTCAGTTTGGGTTAAAATTCTTTAAAAGATCTAGTATTAGCATTAGCATTATAAACACTGAATTAATACCAACATATGAAATTAAATTAAGGGCATACATCAGAAAAATTGGGAATGTTGGACAATAAATACATGAATATAACAGCTTGATTTTGCAGTGTTGTCTAATGTCCGGTTAAAGCAAAAGTGTCCAAAAGTGGGAATTATGCGATAACGAACACAGCAATTCATCATGTATTATAAGATCGTTATGTTTGTAGCATGATCCATTAAAACGTACAATATAGCCTATTTCAATTCAGACCTAGTGGAGTATTACTATTATTACTATAACTCTGCCAGGTCTGAAATATATTGTTCGCTGCAAACATGATGATCTTAAATGTATTACTAGGCAGGCTTTTTTGTGCCTGGGCTTTAGGAAAGGCTTCTTTTGTGGATGGCACCCATGCATGCCATTCTTCTGCAGTGTACGTCGTATTGTGTGACGGGAAATAGTCACCCCAGTTTAGCTTTCTACTTCTTTAGATAACTGCAGTGAACTTGCATGCCGATTTTCTTTAACCCTTCTCATCAAAACACGCTCCTGTCGAGGTGTTAACTTCCGTGGACGACCTGGACGTCTCTGTGAGATGGTTGCAGTTCCATCTTTTTAAAAATTTTGTGCCACTTTTGCTACAGTATTCTGACTGATAAGTAAAGCTTTGCTGATCTTCTCGTAGCCTTTACCTTTCTGGTGTAAAGAAATTGTTTTCTTTCTCAGGTCTTTCACATTTCTCTTCCATGTGGTGCCATTGCTGACAGCATGAAATGGGAAGGTGTTTAACACCCTTTTATAGTCAACTGTATGCGGAAACCTGTGTAATGCAAAATTAGACTCACCTGTGGTTGAATTCTTGTTAAATTAGACATTTGTAGTCTAAAATTTAGCTTTGCCAGAGAATTTCAGTGGGGTGTACTCATTTTTGCATTACCCAAATTTGAGTAAAACTGAAAACTTTGTTCTCTAAGTTATATTATTAACTTATACGTTTTATTAAACTCAGTCTTGTCAATATTTTGGGAATTGTTTTTGTGTTCATTGAGATATTGTTTAAAATGTTACTTTTCAAAGGGGGTGTACTCATTTACGCTGAGCGCTGTAATATACACATATACAGACATGTTTATTCTTATTTTCATATTTGGTGACTTTTTGTGTGAAATGGAGACTTTTGAGAGTGGTCCTACATATTTTCCGAGGGTGGGGTTTGGCAACGCTGCCTGCATACGAAACCCAGGTTTTGCTAAAAAGTTGTTACTCGAGTATGGATCAGTACTAACTGTTTGTGATCCAGCAATAATGTCTCTAGAGTGACACTGCAGTAATGAATAAGAAAGCACACACTTTATTACAGTTCATCAGAGTTGTTTTACAGATAAAAAGTTTATCGGTTTATTAAGCACCCCATGGGGAAAAAAGCATAAGGTCTGTATATATTTGTTTACTGTTAGTGTTCTTGTGCAAATAGCTGTTATACAAGGGACAGAGAGCGTTTATGGCTAAAACTTTAATGTGCACTTCTGCTGTGTTTTATTCAGCTCTTATGGTGATTTTCTGGAGTGAAAACGGACGCTTCATCTTTTTTGTGAAGAACAATAAATTTCATAAAACTCATCAAAGTTTTGGCCATCATTCAGACAGAGTCTGCTACAACAAGGCTTGTACTAATAGTGGATAAAAGCAAGATGACAACCTAATTTATAACAGTAATTAAACTAAACTATACCAAACTAACTATATCCATGCAGCATATGTATTCACTGGCTCCGTAGACATCGTTGTCTAACTCCGGTTCGAACTGAACACCATTACTGACAGTTTCTGAGTTAGTATTTGAGATTGTCCTGTTTCACAGAACACACAAATAATAGAATTAATAACCAGATAAAATGCAGATGCTGACAAAAGTGTCCTCTATTGACAGTATATTCTGGATTTTCTTTGATAACTATACAAGAAAATAAAGGGAATAAATCCGATCGATGTGATCGGCACTCTCCTCTTCTTCCTGACATTCAATCATCGCGCTCTGACATCTACACTTCTGCCTGCGAGATGCGGAAGCAGAAGTCAGTGGACAGGCTGTAAAAAAAAAAGCGCTTTTATAGATTTGTAAGTGGATTCATTTAATATTTATCAATATTTATTAACATTAAAGACTGTTTAATGACTCTGTAGCGGGCAGGAGACACTGTTTGAAGGATTTAAAGGTATGTCATCGTCTCTTGTGTTTACTTCTGGTTGATGTTTATATGACGTGTTGATTAATATTCACATTTTATTACTGTCATATCTTAAGAAGTTAATTGTTTTAAACATGGTCTTCAGGTGTTTTAAAATCAGTTAAACATCCATTGAAATGACTCTTACTTCTGTTCATATGTTTAAAAGCATCAGATGTGTTTTTTCTGGTTGTGATATTAAATAGTTTCAAAGCAGCTTCGCAGTATTAAAAATAACTTGTTTTTGACATTGCTATCTGTTTAAGTTTTTCAATTAGGCTTTCTTGTCAGGCATAATTTTTAATGTCATTCACAGATGTGAGTCTCTTGACTGTCACGTGTATAGAGATAAACAGTCTTGAACTATGATCTCTGATCTCCCAGCATGCAGTGCACAGCCTCCTCTCCTCACGAGTCCTCACAGATGGGCGGCGAACTGACCCCCGCCAAGGACTCGTCCTCCATAGACAGCACCTCTGAGCTGGGCAGCCCAGAGCTCTGACCTTTGACCTGCTGAACATGGTGATCTGCTTCAAGCGGATGGCCATCTTCTGGAGCCCGTCACAGACACGCTGGAGGTGCTGCGGTACCTGCTCGGGTGAGAGACAGCCCTGAAAAATCACACTGACAACTGCACCTGTACTTCAGGTGACTGTATCATATGACTCTCATGAGAAGGCTTTAGTTTTTGTTTCAGTCAGTTGCTAAACACATCTCTGCATTATTATGCTGCTGTGTGTCCCAGTATTCAGCTCTGTGTGTTTTTAGGTGGAGGATGCCGCTCCCTGTGCCTGAGCTGCGTTCTTCTCAACATCCTCTTCCTCACGCTGAGTGAAGGTGAGACACGAGTAGATAAGCATAAATTATATGGCTTTTTGGCCATATAAATATCAGTATTTGCACCTGCATATTTTTGCTCCATATTCTCTCACTATATCCGGCTAGATGACCCATAAAAGCCTGATGTGCCAAATATTATACTCAACAAAAACAAACATGCAAACTTTTTTATAGGTTCTTTTATATTTCATTTAATCTTTGGTTGCTTACCTACATGTTAATTCGTGCATGTACTGTTGATTCATTCCATAACATTACAATACATTAAATATAAACATAAAAAACAAAGTATATGATCAGAACACAAATCTGAAAAGGTTTTTTTTGTGACTGGTTATGTGACTGCATGTTATCCAGCTTATTGCATGTCTGCTTTCCTAAACAATAAATAAATGGCCATTAAATACAGTTTTAAATTTAAATTGTATCGGCTTAGAAGATCAAGAGCGTAGAGTGATAAGTGAAACGTGAAACTAGTAGAGCTATGTAGGAAATTAGTTGACAAGTCAATTATATAGTTTACCACTTGTTAAATTCAGAATCGATTCATCCAGAGAGATGCTCACTAAAGAGAAGATAAACTCAAATGTCCCTCTGTCTGCAGGTGCGTGGGTCTCTCTGCTGCTGCTGACGGTCTCTGCTCCCGCTGTGCTGGGTTACCTTGGCAACCGTTGCCAGGGTGCGACCAGCGAGATGGCGGTTCAGAAGAAGAAACACCATGCGGTCCAGCGGCGAGACCTGCAGACGGTCCACATGAGCAAACAGGAGGCCATGCTGGAGGTCAAGGGCATGTGAGTGAACAGGACTGTGACGTTTGAGAGAGTTTGAGTGATGACATCAACACTGAGAGATGAAGGGTTGTGTGTGTTACAGGCTGAAGCGAATAGACGACCTTTTGACCCGAGCGTGTGTGTATGCAGAGTCTGTGTATAAAGTGTTACACTGGGAGAGTCACGCCGTGTCCTCCATGTGAGTATCACACAAATGACACTGTATGGATCTACCTTTGTGAACATTTACCATGGTAATCAGAGTTTCTGTACAAAATACTATAGTAATTTACTATAGCGTTCTTGAACCATGAATTAATTCGTTGTGGTAATTCTATAGTTGCTGTGGTAAAATAACAACTATAGTAATATAAACAAATTACTTTATCCAATACTGTACTAAGTTTTCTACAAGTATAGGGTATATTATACTACAATACACTGCAGTTTACTGTAGTAAAAACTAAGTATACTACAGTATTTATTACGGTTTATCAGTTCACTATAGTTAATACTACAGTATGCTGTAGCATTCATTAACAAAGTGTTGTAAATACTATAATATATACAGTATACTACAATTTACTATAGTTTACTATAGTATTTTTGCATGTGGGTTACTTTATTACTTCAGTGAAATGATGCTAACTTGGTATTAATGCTTGTTTTGAAATGAGAGGGCGTTAATGTGCATTTTTTTTACCAAGGAAACTTGTATTTACGATAATTCTGAGAACACGTGAAGGCAGCATAACTACCACTGTCCACAAAACATTAAATAATATTATGATAATTATATGATATGAAATATTCTGAAAGTTCTATTTGAAGGACTTTTTTGATGCGTAAAGTTTGATGACAATCTTTGATGTTGGCTTGACAAAGCCAGGTCTGAAAGTGTAAAAGAACTTTGAAAAGCTTGAAGTTTGATGGTTTTGCTCAGAGAAAGAAAGAACCTGTTGCTTGAATAATGTTGGGAATTTCAGGAGACTTGGATGTATCTTCAGCAGGATTCTTTATTGAGAACATGCTGTTTAATGCTGCAGTCATCAAGTCCAACTCAGGCAGGCAAACATTGTATTTTGTGGCATTCAGTGGGCAGTCCTAGTCTCTATTGGCCTTATAGTCAGAAGTGAAACAGAGGTGAGAAAAGAGAGATCAAACAGACTTATTTTCATCAAATGGCCTAAAGCCTTGTGAACACCAATATGACCTGATTCTGTAGAGTACCTGATCACTAGAACTAAAAGATTT
The DNA here is from genome assembly GCA_028476615.1 of Culter alburnus. Lineage (NCBI taxonomy): Eukaryota > Metazoa > Chordata > Actinopteri > Cypriniformes > Xenocyprididae > Culter > Culter alburnus. The sequence goes on along the minus strand of JAOTNS010001519.1, from coordinate 1,267 downwards.
ACACAGTTTAACTCTCTGTAGGAAGATTAAAGACTGCCAAACCCCCTCCAAACTGTTGTATCTAATCAGTAAACTGATGCCATCATGTTCACACTGAATAACCAGTTCAGTGTAGTTCACCTTAGTTTTCAAGTCAGGATCAGGATCAGCAGATCTTAAAAAGTTTCTTACATTTGTAATCCCACAATATTTAGCATGATGCTAACATGTTGTTATCATGATTTAGCACAAAGATAACATGAATTAGCATGTTGCTGACATGATTTAACACGTTGCTAATAGATTTAACACATTGCTAGCATGAATTAGCACATTGTTAGCATGTTCTAGCATGATTTATCAGATTGCTATCATGATTTAGTACATTGCTAGAATGAATTACCATGTTACTCATGTTGTCCTGGGATAGTCATCAAGCATTGCTAGTGATAGACAGCTTAAATACTTAAATGTTTTGACCCCCTTAATGAGTCTATGGGACGTTTTGTAGTTTTGATCATCCATTTAACAAATCGTAAGTCAGTTAGAAAAGATTTAGCAACCCGAGTCAGAAATAAATAATGTAACTGTTTCAATATGCAAACAGAGGTCCCCTGTTAAAAATTTATAATTTTTTCCTGGTGCAAGAAATATTATTTGTTCTTCAGAAATGCAAAAATGCAAATGCCAATCTTGTTTTTGACCACTGAAAATTTGTACAATTTAACAATTTACTGATGGAGCCACATTGAGATCCTCACATCTCTGGAATTTGACCGTATTGGGCCTTTAAAATGAAGAGATCAAAAGAAAACTCTTAAGAACCAGATTCTAAAAGAAAATGATGATATCTTTAATAATTCTTTAATCAAATCCTCCCTCTACAAAACAGTGGCATTTAATATTTTGACTTTCATCCCTATTTATATCTGTCTTTCTTCAGGAAAAATATGAACTAAATCACAAAAATTCTAAATTTGGTTGATTTGATACAGAATCACTGTATGGTATCTTGTCAGAAATTATGGTTACCATGATACACATTTGTAAGGGACAAGCGCAGCAATACTAACTTTAACACCTGATGGACACCTTCAGTTTACATATAAGTGTAATGTTATTCATACAGTATTTGCATAGTGTTTTCTGTGATCTGATAGAGAAGATAAATGTTGTTGTTTTGTGTGTGTGTAGGTTTTACGGTTCTCTCCTGACTGCGCTTTTCCTGCTGTATACGGTCCCTGTGGGTTTGAGTCTGTCTGTGCTCAACAGCGCCCTCTTTCTGTGG
>JAOTNS010001518.1:0-21510 GCA_028476615.1 Culter alburnus | reverse complement strand
AAACTTTCACTAAATGAGGCAAATCTACAACAAAAAGCCAAATTGTTGTGTAGACCTACATTTGTTTAGTCCTGCTGTAATTCTGAACTCTCCACAATGACACACTATAAAACACAAATGATTCATTCGTATTCTAAAGTCAAGACAAAAAATAAACACATACATCTGTTCTGTGACACAAATTAGTTCACCCAAAAATGATAGATCATTTAGCCTGATGTTGTTTCAAACCTGTATGACTAACTTTCTTCAGTGGAACAACAACAAAAAAAAAAAACCAGACATTTCAAAACATCCTTTGTTGTGAAAACTAAACATACAGGTTTTCTGTTCCATGAGGGTGAGTAAAGGCTCCAAATATATTTCAAATGAAATCGAAGAACGAACTGATATAGCCAATTTTGGACAAAAATCAGGCAAAAATTAAGTTTGGGTTCATATTGGGAGTTGAAATGGCTTGCCAAAGCAAACTCCCGGAAATTTGCTTCAGCTGCAAAACACTACTACAGCAAAACTACTACCATTGGTCTATGACGATAACATAATAGGAGGTGTGCGCTGATATATTTTAAAGTATATTAAAACAGAAAACCATTATTTTAAATTGTAATAATATTCAACGGTATTGCTGTATTTTTCTGTATTTTTGATATACAGCATGATAAGCATGAGATTTCTTTTAAAAACATTATAATAGTAATGCGTCCAATCTTTTGATTTTTTGTGTTTATTTTGTTACTGAGAGGAAATTGCATATATTTACATATTCATCTACCATCGTGCTCAGCAATGTGGTTGGTGTCAGATGTTCAATACAGTATATCGCTGCTCATGGATTTCAAACATCGTTTTACCCCAAAACAAAAACTAAGAAGAACTCACTTAAAGTACACTATACTGCCAAAAGTATTGGGACATCCCTCCAAATCATTGAATTCAGGTTCTCCTTTCACTTCCATGGCCACAGGTGTATCCTTCTCGTCGACATTAGTGCCTGACCTCACAAATGTGCCTCTAGAGGAATGGTCAAAAATTCCCATAAACACACTCCTAAACCTTGTGGAAAGCCTTCCCAGAAGATTTGAAGCTGGTATAGCTGCAAAGGGTGGGCCAACTCCATATTAAACCCTACAGAATAAAAATGGGATATTATGAAAGTTCATGTGCACATAAGGAAGGCGTGCCAAAACTTTTGGCAATATAGTGCACCATGATAATGAATATGCACAATATTGTTATTGTGAGCACTTCAAAATACCATAAATAATTTTGACGGATTTTAGATGGATCATTTACATTTACATTTATTTATTTGGCAGACTCTTTTATCCAAAGCGACTTACAAGTGAGGAATACAAGCGAGTCGTCATGACGAGGCAAATAGACACAAGAAGTGCTCACAATACAAGTTTTAGGCAGTGCTCAAAGTATTCTAAACTACAATAGAGAGGGATTAGAGGAAGTGAAAGGATAGCTATAAAAGTTTTTTTAAGATGAGGGTTAAGTGCTCACAAAGAGATGAGTTTTCAGCTGTCTTTTGAGAACTTATCAATCAACTTCAAAAATTTAACAATGATCAGTTGTATTTCTTAACATTAACAACAAAAAAAAACCTTCTGTGACAAATTTAGCTATTGCTCAGTCTTAGTTAATGCATTAACTAACGTTAAAAACGAGACCTTTTTGTAAAGTGTTGTTCTTTACAATGAAAATTTTCCTTTATATTTTTTTTGTGTTTTGCATTATTGTATTTAAACAGAGTTCTTTTTGATGTAGAAAGAGATAAATTATAAGAAATAAGAGTTCTTAAACCTCTTTACTATGACAACACTTTTGCAACTTATTTCAAGTAATAATACCGTATAATTGATTAAGCTTCAGCAATTATTGCAACATGAAAATTTGATACAGTCCCATCACTACAGACTTCATTTATAGAGGTTTTTAGGTCTCAGCCATATCTTTTTAACTAGATTTGAGGTAGGGATCTTGAGTAATTTTTTCTCTGTGTGTCTAGCACAATATATGTTATTGGCTATTTGTGTAGGCTGTTAATTCTTAATTGATGTTTGGTATAGTTTTATTTATGCCTTTTACCTTTTATTATTTACTCTTTAAATACTCATCTTCTAAACTAATTTAGAAGCTTTGGGCAACAATGTGTTTTTTAATTGTGCGATAAAAATAAATAAAAGTTGAACTGTATCGAAAATAGAGTAACCAACTTTTGATCAGATCACTAAGGCAGATATTAATACCAGATGTAAACCGGGACTCTTATTTCCCCACATTACTTTAGGATCTGCAGTGAGCAGTTTGGATCCTTCAGTTTGTCAGAGAGCAGCTTGACTCCTGAATCTCCAGGGTGATTGTAGCTAAACCATTCTCTCAGGTGTGATGGGTTAGAACTCAAAGCTGAAGACACATAACAACAGCCTTCCTCTGTCCACCATACAGCCATACAACCTACAGATACATACAGTTAATGATCTACAGACAAACATCACCAATATGACCGACAGACTGTAATACTCTCTCATATGTCCTTAGTACTTCAGTATCTGCAGCTGAGAGTTTGGACTCTTCAGTCCTTCAGAGAGCAGCTTCACTCCTGAATCCTGCAGGTCATTGTTACTCAGTCCAGCTCTCTCAGGACACAATTTGGGATTGTAGAGCTGATGACAAATCTCACAATCCTGACCAGTGAGATTACAGCCAGCAAGACTAAATAGAGTAAATACAGCACAATAAGTTGGGATTCAAGGTGGTTTTCTTTAAAGGGGCAGCTCCTTAACAACTAGAAAAATTCAATGAGTAAATAATTGGCAATACAAAATAATTCAATAAAAAAGTAAAATAATGTGAAATATTTGGTCAAACTGAATATAATCCACAATTTGTAAACAGCATTAACATTTTAAAATGCTTTCAGTCCACACTGTTTTCCAAAAATTGTTTGTCTACACTAAATCATCTGAATACTTAATCCTTCACATTGCCAGAGTAGAACATCATAAAAGCTCAATAAGATGCAAAAAAGCAAATTATTACCATATTTCCTGGGATTTTCCAGCTATCAACAATTAATAAAAAAGGGTGCACATTGCCTTACAAGATATTTTTTTAAAAGTGTAAATGTGTTTCTTCACTTGGACAATTACATTAGCTGTTTCCATCCACCTATTTTTGTGCATTTTGGGATATCACATAAAAAAAGGCTGGATGAAAACGCCAAGATGCGCATAAATTCTATGCCAGCATGACAGCAAAGCGACTTACATTTGTATCTGAGTATGGTGCAATCCTGGGATCGATCCCATGACCTTGGCATTGCTAGTGACACACTCTAACCACTGAGATACAGGAAAGCTTATACTGCAGCAACTTACGTTTTTCTTTCATTTCTTAAATTTTTCTTCAAGTTATTCAGGAAGTGACTTTTTTTCTCTTCAACTCACTGGAAGGAAACAGTACTTTATTTGCAAATCTTTTATGTGATATGGATGAAAACTAGCTACTGTCTCATTGTGGATGGAAGGAAAACTTGTAAAAAAAAGGTTTTGAAATTTATACAAATATGGTCGCCACTTAAAACTGAGTAAACAAGTCTTCCACTCTGAGGTGTTGGTTTGTCTACAAAAACAAAGTTGTAAAAGCAGTGATCAGTTCCAAAAATATGATCTCTCTTGTTGTGGCAGCAGCAAGCAATCGAGAAAAATGGTGCTATATGGTACCATAGCAACAGTTACAATTCAATGCAATATGAGTGCAACAAATACAATTGCAGTTTCTGCACACTAAATGCAATCTAGTTCCTTTAGCTGAACTGCAACAGAGTTTAACACTCACGTTGACACTTTTTTGCTTTTTTTCTTATCAGGATTCTTAGCTATTAATGATTAAACACTCACAGAGATTTCCTACAGTTGATCACAGCTGGTATCAGTCTTCTTCTACCCTCATCTGATGTGTTGTATTTCTTGAGGTCCAGCTCATCCAGCGGCTCCTTTGATATCTGAAGCATGTAGGCGATTGTTGAGCAGTGAACAGGAGAGAGTTTTTCCTCTGAGTGTTTGTCTGATTTCACAAACTCTTGAATCTCTCTAGACATGGTCTGATCTTTCACTTCCAGCAGACAGAGGAACAGATTGATAGATCTTTCAGTGTAGAGTCCATGTCCATCTTTGATCTTCTCTTTAATGTAATGTGTGGTTTCTCTGACACTCTCTGAGCTGTTCTCTCTGTGTGTCAGTAGATCCTGTAAGAGTCTCTGATTGGACTCCAATGAGATGCCCAGCAGGAACCGCAGAAACAGATCCAGCTGTCCATTCTCACTCTCAAGAGCTTTATCTACTGCTGATGCTAGTAGATCATACAGAGAGACATTCTCATATCGTATAATCTGAATTTATACAAAAACAACTGCAGTGGTTCCTTGTTCTTTGATAAATAGCAGTAAAACACATAGAAAGCAGCAAGAAACTCCTGAAAGCTCAGATGAATGAAGCTGTAGACTTTCCTCTGATGAATCACAGATTCCTCCTTAAAGATCTCAGTGCAAATCCCAGAATAGACTGAGGCGTCAGTGACATCTATGCCGCTCTCTCTCAGGTCCTCCTCATAGAACATCACATTGCCGTTCATCAGCTGCTTGAAAGCCACTTCAGCAAGTTTCACAATCACTTTTCTGTTGGACTTGAGGAGTTCTTTTGACTTTTTTCTTCATACTTCTGATTCCTCATGTTGATCTGAATCAGCAGGAAGTGGATGTACATTTCAGTCAGAGTTTGAGGGATTTCTGCACTCAGATCTTCTTTCAGGAGCTTTTGAAGCACAGTGGATGAGATCCAGCAGAAGATGGGTATGTGGCACATGATGTGAAGGCTTCTTGCTCTTCTGATATGCAAGATGATTCTGCAGGCTTGATGCTCGTTACTGATTCTCTTCCTGATATATTCCTCCTTCTGAAGCTCATTGAATCCCTGAATTTCTGTCAGACGGTTGATGTATTTGGAGGGGATCTGATTGGCTGCTACTGGTCTGGAGGTGATCCAGATGAGAGCAGAGGGAAGCAGCTCTCCTTTTATGAGATTTGACATCAACACACCCACTGATGAAGTCTCAGTCACATCAGAAACTTTCTGAGCATCTGAAAATATCAGTGCCATTCTGCTTTCATCCAGACCATTCAAAGATGAACACACTTTACACTCCTCATAAATCTTTGAGTCCAGATCTTGAAGTTCAGGATGAAAGTCCAGCAGAAGTCTGTGAAGACTGTACTGATGGTCTCGGATCAAGTTCAGCTCTCGAAATGGAAGCACAAACATGAAATCTACATCTTGATTGGCTTTTCCCTCGGCCCAGTCCAGAATGAACTTCTGCACAGAGACAGTTTTTCCGATTCCAGCGATGCCTTTAGTAAGAACAGTCTTGATTTGGTCTTTCTCCTCACATCCTGGTTCAGGTAAGGCTTTAAAGATGTCATTGAAGTCAATAGGAGTGTCTTGTGAGCATTGGAGGAGGAGGTTTCATCTCTTGGAGTTTCATTCCTCAAGTAATCTCTCAAACTTGTTCTTCATGCTGCTTTTGTGCTGGTTTTTGACTTTCTGTAGTTCCTCATTCAATCGTTGATTATGTCTATTCAGGGATGCTGAAATGGTCATGTTGTCCCGACAGAAGACTGAGGAGTCTCCTCCAGAGATGCTTAAGTCTCGATCCACTCTGCTGAAAAAACAACAAACAGATTTAAAATAAATGAAATAAATTATTTAAATGTATAAAAGTCACATTTCTGTAATGTCCTGTTTTGGTTCATGGTCTTGTTTTCATGCTTATGTTTCATGTTCATGGTTCATGTCTCTTATTTTGTAGTTGATTCTTGTTGCTTGTTTGTGTCATGCTTCCCTTGCTCCTCATGTTCTCCCTTAGTCGATGTGTCATGTTCTGATTGGTTGGTTATGGTCATGTTGTTTTAAGTTCAGTTCTGTCATTGGTTCCTTTGTCCCTTGTGTCACTTGCCCAATGTCTTAATTATGTGTTCACTAAGTTCATGTAGTTCTGCTGTTGATGTCTGTTCTGGTCAAGTCTGTTCAAGTCAAGTTATTCAAGTCTGGTCAGGTCAAGTTGAGGTCAAGTAGGTTGCTTTTTGCATGGCTCACTTTTGATTCAATAAACTGCAATTGGGTTCATCATCTCACCTTCAGTTTGGACTGAAATAATTACAATTTCATATTTCATAAATGCATATATTAATCTTGTAAGACATTTAATTATACAGAAAATACATTTCAATTTCATTTTAAAGTCAGTGCATAATGCAGCAGCTAGAGTTCTTACTAGAATCAGGAAGAATGACTATATTAGCCCGGTTCTGTCAACACTGCATTGGCTCCCTGTTAAAACCTGGCTAATTACTTACAAAGCACTAATAATATAATAATATAATAATAATATTGTTTTATGTTATAGTGCCTTTCCAGAGCTCAAGGACGCTTTTAAAGGATACAATTAACAAGGAAGAGATAATACAAGTAGACAATGGTGAGAAACAATAATGGAGAGGAAGTATACAGAAAAATAGATTCAAGTACAAAAGTACAAAACAGGACTTAAGAGACATAACAACATTCAGATAACTATTAGTAATAATGCAGAGCAATCAATTAATCAAATCAGAGGTATAACATTCAGAAAACAGGTGAGTTTTGAGTAATGATTTAAATACAGAGATATTATTATCACAACAGAGTGAGCGGGGGAGAGATTTCCAGAGTTTGGGAGTGATAGTACTAAATGATCTGCCCACCACTGAAAAGAGATGATGCCATATTACAGAGCTAAGGGGGAGCCAAGCCATGCAAAGATTTAAAAGTGAGCAGGATCATTTTGAATTTAATACAGTAGGCAACTGGAAGCCAGTGGAGATCATACAAAATTGGGGTGATGTGAGCAGAACGCTTGGTGTGGGTGAGTATTCTAGCAGCAGAGTTTTGAATGTATTGTAATCTGGAAATGGAGCTGGCAGGTAGACCAATGAAAAGGGCATTACAGTAATCAAGGCGTGATGAGACAAATGCATGTATGACAGTTTCAGTGTCTTTGGTACTGATGAAGGGACAGAGTTGGGCAATGCGACGTAGGTGAAAGAATGCAGATTTGGTAATAGAGGTAATATGAGACTGAAAGGAAAGGGTAGAGTCAATGATTAAACGTAAATTTTTAACAGTATTGGATGTTTTAATGTGAGAACCAGCAACTTCACAGATGAAATTGGTAGAAATATTGCAGTTTTGAGTGGCAGAGGAAATGAAGCAGAGGTAAGAGATGTATTGATGAAGTGAGAGATAGGAGCAGAGATGGAAGAATGGCAAAGTTTCAGGAGAGAAGTAGGAGCAGGATCAAGTTGACAGGAAGAAGAGTTGGATTTCAAGATTAACTTGGAGACAGAAGATGGGGTTGTCAAAGAAAAACAAGACAGAGTTTGACTGGATAGATTTGGTGGATAGTTGAGCTTTGTATCAGTAGGCATTGGTGGACAGCATCGATCTTTTCAAGCAAATAATCCAGAAAAGAACAGCAAAGCTCATTAGAAGCTATGGAGTCTTGAGGTGGAGGTTTAGTAAGCTTATTTATTGTATTGAATAATGCTTTTGGCCTGTTACTTGATTTATTAATTGTGGCAGAGACAAAAGTATATCTGAAATCAACAAACAATGCCATGATAATATGCATTTGCCTACTTTTGTCGGGTGACATCCACCAGTGCCCTGGTCCAACTGGCCGAACAAACAGAGCAAACCTTCCTAATGCGCCTACTTGTGGCTCCGGTGCGTCTTTGGCGGCGGTGCTCCCGGGCGGTGTCTACAGGGATCCGGCGTTGGCTCGGGTGAATCCTTGCGCTGAGCTGAGATGGTCCGGTGGGGTTGGCTCTTGCGCGGATGGTGTGCTGGATCTGCGGCGTGGTTCACCGGAGGGGCAGCGATTCGCGTCCGCGGAGAGTGCACCTGCAGCTGCCATTGTCAGCTCTGAGCTTGGTGATGCTTCTATGCGGCACTTGGGTCTGGACGGTCCGGGGCCTTGCCGTGGTTCGCCGGGTGGACGTCCTGCGGCGACAGGAGAGGCTACCGCGGATGTGGGAGGCCCAAGCGAGGGCGGTCTTCACGGAGTCGGCGGGGTGAGCACCGCTAATATCCACAAACGCTTTACAGTAAATAAAGCAATACGCTTGAACCGGAAGTGGAAGGTTGTTCATACTGTAAACAATGCACGCTTAATCTGGGATCAAAAAGCCAAACCAAAAGGTCTCTTTGGCGGACATTTAAATATTCGAAGCTTAAGATCAAAAAGCGATCAAATTATCCACATGATGACTGAATCAAATCTGGATTATTTCTGCCTGTCTGAAACTTGGCTGCATAAAAATTTCCCCTCTGCTGCATTTTAGTTCCGGGGTACGTCTCCTACAGGAGAGATAGAGCTGATGCTAAAGGGGGAGGGGTAATGATCTATGTGAGAGACAGTATACAGTGCAGTGAAATTCAGTGGAAATCCCCAATTGATTTAGAATGTGTTGGGTTAAATTTATCTCTTGCACCTCAGATGTCTCTCACTTTAATAGTTTTATATCGACCACCATCTGCTAACATAGAGTTTATGACAAGTTAGGAAATGTTAAAGCAGTGTGATTTAAAAAGGAGGTTATAGGATGGGCGATTTACTCTACACTGGGACGATAATAGTACAAGGAAAAAACTGCAGCAAATTATGGTGGATTTAATCTTGTCCGTATGTTAAAGGACCAACACGGATTTACAAACAATTCTAGCACCTTATTGACTTAATCTTCAACAATCACCCGGAATGGATTACAAACATCTACATATGTAACATGGTTTTCAGATCATAACATGGTGCTTATACACAGAAAATAACCAGTAGCGATTTGCAGCTTATTCCGCAAAAAAGGAGTCATTGCATGCCAAGGAGCAAAAGGATCAATTTACTCTGCAATAAGAAAATGAACTGGGAACTCTATTATTGGACAATGAATTGGAAATAATTAGTCAGAAATTACTGAATGCTTACAAACAAAAATTAAGGAATTTGCAGTGACAGTTAAACATAAAAACAGAAAGTGTTCACTTCCCTGGCTCCGTGATGTATTAAACAGTTAATGAAAGACAGAGACAATGCTCTTAAAAAAGCCATAAAATCAAAAACTATGTGTGTGAGAGACAAAAATTTGCTTCATTACGAAATAGAGTTATAAGACAACTACGAAAAGCAAAGGCAGACTTTTTTATCACAATTATTAAAAATTGTCATGGCCAACTCAAAAGCGACTTGGGATCAGATTAATAAATTAAACAGGTAAAACTTCTTCTAGTAATAACAATACAGCTAAAGAATGGCATGCTTTTGCGGATCCATCGCTGTGGTACAGACACTAAAGGATTTTGTTGATTCTGTGGATACCATAGCAAAAGTTTCCCTGTGAAATATAACAACTTACCTGCATTACTTCAGATTTGTAATTGAGCCACCACTATATCCAAAATCTGTATCTATATCTGATTTGGAAAGGCATATAGAGATTAACCCTTTAACTGCCCGCTCGACAATGGTAGAGCCCTCAGTGATCACGATAGTTCATGAGAGGAGTACCTAACTTAATCAAGATGAGAGCCATCTCTACCATCTGGTGAGGTATGTATGCCAAAAAAATCCACTAGATGTCAGAGTGTCAATCAACAGCACTTGAACACACTTCCTCAACATGATGTCAGAAACAAGAAATCACCTGCCATGTGAACTGTTCTTGGGTGAAAATTGCAGGTAAGCAAATTTTTTTTTGACATATCCATGTAGAGCCCTAACTTACAAATTATGTACTTGGTGCCATGAAAACAATTAAAGTAGTGTTTCAAATATTTTTTCAAAAACATGCTCAACCAAACGGTTGATTTGACACTTAAAGGTAAATGCAGAAAAGCTAATGTAATGTGTTCAGATCATCCATTTCTGCAGTCAGAATGGACTATTTGCTGAGAAATATAAAACTTCTTATCATATAGCTATGAAATGACAGCTATTGTTATTTTTCATGAATATGCTGACTAATTTCTTAAATATGTTTTTTTGCCACTTTTGCATATTTTGATGTAAATAATGGATTCATTGAATTAATGTGGGAAATCATAATTATCAGAGCAATTAATTCTTAAATGACATGTGGTGACATAACATTACTAAAATTGTACGAGATTCGTTATTTTGTTGTGTTGTTTTTTACAGTTATAGATGGATGTCACCCAGTTTTCTATGGTACAAGAACATGCATTCAGGCCCTTGCCCCAGAAAACCCACCCAGTTCTGATGCTGAGCTCAGTGATGATGATGACCAATAGAGGTCCAAATTATCACCCTGTCTGAGAAGAGAAATGTTCATATGTCTAAAAAAAAAGAGAAAAATCCTGTTGCACTACAACACTTGATGGCGTTTTCTGAATCATAAAAGCCTAAAATGCATTATATTACTATCTTGTATTTGGTTTTAGTTTTTGAATGCAGAAAGAATGTAATGTCTTTAGTTTTGTTACTTTTATTTATTTGTGTTATTTTGTTATTGTTAAAAAAAACAAGAAAAAGTAATTTTCTGTCATAAATGAAAATGAAATATTTTAGAATATTTCATAATAAACAAGATTCAATATAAAAACTATTTTATTTGATTATGTTTTCCATTAGTATTATAGTTTCATATTTCAATTTCATAGTATGTGTATGAATTTTTTATTTTACCTTTAAGTGCCATCTCAACCATTTGGTAAGGCAATATTTTCAAAATTATGGGATGTATTGAAAAAAATGCAGTGAGGTGTGATAATAGTGACATACATGAGATAAAAAGCAAACAAAAATTTTTCAAATGCTTTTTTCTGGTGGGGCGTTTAAAGGGTAAGTCTTCAAGAGCAAGATTTATGGATGGATACACTTATGCTAAAACAAAATAGGTCAGTCAATAGGGTCCATAACACATATCATCATGTTTCATTAGATCAAGGGAAATTTCCGAAGTCTTGCAACTTGCTATGTCATTCCTATATTTAAAGGTGGCAACTCCCTTCTTACATCTAATTCCCCCGGTTAGCATTTTGCCAACCAGTATCTAACGTGTTTGAAAAATTGGTTGCCTAAAAAATTATCAATCATCTTAATTGCAGTTCTTTTCCTTTGCACTCAATGCAGTTTGGATTCCGGGTTTACATTCTACAGAGGAAGCCACATGTTATTTTCTGAAAAGGTTAAATCAAATATAGACAAAGGAGGGTAGTGGGAGGAATATTTTAGATCTCGTAAAGCATTCGATACAGTAAACATTCAGTTTTACTGCACAAACTTCATGCATTTAATTTTTCTTCAAAATATATTAGTCTTTAAAACTCATATCTTTATCTCGTTCACAAAGTGTAAGAATTGACCATATAATCTACCCCCTTACTATTATCAACTGGTGTTCCCAGGTTCATTTTAGGTTCCAATCTTTTAGTTTATACATTAAAGTTACCATCTTTGTGTAAGAACGTGACACTTTGATGTATGCAGGACGACACAGTTATTTTGGCCTATGGAAAATTGCAGAGGAAGTTGCCTCTAAACTAACTGAGGCCATGTCATCGATTTCAGTCTGGCTTGAACAATCTTGTCTGCAATTGAATTATCTAAAACAGTTACCATGTTCTTGTCTACAAAACAATATACTAAGAACCTGAAATTTTTATATCGGAGAAAGGTTACAGGTCGTCACAGAATAGAAATATTAGGATTATATATAGATTCAAATCTCAATTTCAAAAACTCACATCAAAAAAGTTAGTAATAGGATTAAGTTCAGTTAGCAAATTTCAGATTCATTAGAGATTTATGTCAACAGAAGCTGCTAAATTATATTTCTTTTCCATGATTTATCCCACATAACATATTGCTTAATAAGCTGGTCCAATACCACTACAACAATAAAACCTTAGAACGATATACAAACAAGCATTAAAAATACTGGATAAAAAACCATATCACTACCACCACTGTAGTTTCTGAGGAAATATCAGTTACTTACTTGGGATAATCTAATTAAATTTAAAAATCTTTGTTTAATTTATAAAATTAGATATGGCTTAGCACACTCCTCCACTATGTGTTTTATACATTTTAGATCCAGTGAGGTTAAGGTAACTAGAGGGGCAGTGAGGGAAGATGCATCATACCACTGAGAAAACAGCTTTTGGTCAGGCTGTTTCTCCGTAAGTAGCAGTTTCAGCAATGGAACACAGTGCCGGTAACCATTAGAGAGTCTTTGTCATTCTTTTCATTCAAAAAAGAATTGCAAAAAAAAATGGCTTGTAGAGAGCCAACTGTGAGCACTAATTTTATGTGTGTATTTAAATATTATATTATTTTTATATGTATTGTATTTATTAACCATATGTGTTGTATTTTTTTTTTTTTTTTTTTTTTGGTTGTGGTGTGTGTGTGATTTTGTATTTGTGATATTTTTAAAGTTGACTTGTTTTAAATCGGCTGGGGGACTACCGATGAAAATTAGCACTTTTGGAGCTAACTCGGGTACATTTACATTGTTTTAATGTTTATTAATGTACATTGTCCCCTTTCAAATAAAGAATAAAAAAAATAAATAAAAAATACACATACACATAAGACATACACATAACACATTATTACCTCTATAATTCAAATAATGTAATTGTTAGGCTGCATAAATTGTCACCCGGAACCAAGAAACACTTCCCATAACACCTGTGTACTCGCTACATCATAAGAAGAATGGCGTCTACGTATATTAGTCTCTCTCTGTTTATCCCGAGGTTTATCATAGTCTGCCGGATCCATAACGATCCAGATCAATGTAGGACCTGTGCATAATCCTGATGACAACACAACACTAAAGGTTACATCGAGATTGTGTATCTAGACATTTGGCAATGTCACGTTGTAAAGAAATATGCCTGCGCACATATGTATTCAAACGTGCATGACCTATAGACGAAACAGGTATTATAATGTGCATGCTGTCACTATTTACGCAGATTAACATTCTTAAAGTTTACACAGAGATGATTAGATTATCGTTTTCAAAATCTTTTCAAAAGCTTGCACATTGGACCCTATTTCAAAGTTTGTGACGGCAGAACTCATTAAAAAGTTTTCTCAAAAAAGTTTTCTGTTTTTAGCTGAATAAGGTGTCATGTAAGAAGTTAAACTAATGATTTTTACAATGGAAATTAATCAATCAAACGGAAGTGGCACATTCCAAGGACTATAATCCATGAACAGCATATAAAAACAATTTAAAATTTTTCTGAGGTTTTTTTTTATACTGCACAATATATTAAAAGCATTTAAAAACTATATTATAGTATAGCGGTATTGTGAATTCACAAAGGCTGTGATTCAATTAAATCAATATTTTTTCAATATTAGTTATGTGCATCTCCGAGTGGCTCATTCACAGTAACTGCTTCTCCACCCATGAACTTTTAATCGTTTACGTGAGTGGAGTGTCTCAAACTCAATATACTGTGAGTTTGTGTCGCTTATGACGTTCATCTTGGGAACACAATGTTGCACCACTTTAATCAATTTGTAAGGTAAATTAATTTATAAAACTGTTGCCAACATATTTCAGTAGCTGTTCATTTCTTTCGTAAAGAAGTGGCCAAATATTAAAGATTAAGTTAACTTTTAATTAATGTTGGTGGCCAATATTGAATATTAAAGGATTTGATTTCAAATACTCGAATAACTGTAGAAATAACCAAGTGATTACTCGATTATCAAAATAATGTTTAGTGACATTCCTACTCACCTGGTGTCAAAGGTCACTGCTTCATCTTTGAATTTAGGAAGATCAGGCAGTGATTTAACCTCATTAGAGGTCCTTGGAGTCTTACAGATGAAGAGAAAACAGTCTATCCATAGACAGAAATACAGAACATAGAAATAATGTTTACATTTATAATGAGTCAGTCTGTGTCTCTAATACTGAATTTTTATAAAACTACACCTAAACACTAACTGCTTTGCACTGGGATCAGAGGTCACTTCTTCATCACTGAGTCAGAGGGTCACTTCTTCATCCCTGAATTTAGGACGATCAGGCGATGATCTGTGACTCTCCATGACATACAGCAGGGTTCTGGAGATGAAGATCTCTCCTCCTCTCCATATGTCCCCCATAATAAGAAATTAACTTCAGACCTGCATATGGAAACAATGAGAACAAACCATACATAACATTTTGATTATTGCCAGTAAATACAGTAAAACACACACACACACACACACACACACACACATTCTTGAAATTTATGTGCTTCAGATATTGTAGTTGCAGCAGTTGTGGAGGATCCTTTTTTCTGAGTCCATAAAGTACTTCAACAGCCTAATCTCTCACTGTTCAGAGGTTCTGTGTTTCTGCTGCTGTAAAATGACTCACTGAAGATTCTCTGTGCCAGCCCTCACATCAAACTAACTGATAATCACATTGATTAATAACTCTCTGAACGCTTCGACGCAGAGTCTGTTTCTAATGCTTAATAGTGGGTTCTCCATCCAAATACCATGAGTCTCAATGTATTCCGTGTGCAGTTAAAATCAGATGAAAAAACAACAACAACTATGAATCGCATCAAAATCAGATTTAACTGTCAGCATATGAGTCCAAGAGCTGTACGTGATTATGATTTGTAAAACAGTGATGAATTGTATGTTTCAGGGTGTCAATGAACAATGTGTTTCCTAATAAAGTGTGAGGAACAACAGCTAAGGTTAAACACAAAGTGAAGCTTGTGAAACGAGGCTTAACTGTGTATCAGTCTTTGTCTGGCATGAGAAAAGTAATGAGTTACAGTGCGGTTTATACTACAAATATCTTATTAAACATTATTACAGCCTTTACAGTAGCCACTGTTCAGTCAACTCAACTGTTCCTAATGAGAGTCTTACCCCTCATTAAAGCTCCAGATAACCATCATTTCCAACATCCAACACAATGACCAGACAAGAATTTCAACTATAATAAAACACATCTATATGAATATTTTGAATTTGGTAATTAAACCCACATCAAGACAAAATGACAATGAATAAACACTAACTACACAAATGAAAAAGACAATAATTAAATGCACAAATGTGTCTCAATCAAGTTCGACAAATCGACGCGCTCTGGAACTTTAATCTCATTTGACGCAAGCCTAGTAGGCTAGATTACGACAAGCCTATCTATTTTGTGTGAAATATATCACAGCAGTGACAACTGATGAACATGACTGAAATAAAAATGCAAAACTAGCAGGCTGATTATTTGTGAAATATAACCTTCAATCCTACAGTGATATTTCAATTTAGTTTTCGCCTCATAGTGCAGCAGATAGATGAACTGTAGTGAACTGTTTTTATATACTGTGTGTTGATACACAGACTTTAGGTTTGAGCAGATAACACACCCAGTGTCACATGATTTCAGTGATCTTCAGTTAACAAATGTTTTTTTCACGAGTTTCAAAGTTAGAGGGTAAGGCATATTCATAACAAATCTGGGATCATAACCCCCGTCATCTCATCATTAAACCTGAGCTTCTACTAATCTTCCCTTTTCCAGTAGATGAGAGGCATAATGTGTTAGAAATGAAAATAGAATACTCATGCGGAGTCTAAAATTCAACATTTAATCACCATCTACAATGCAGTTTAAATTTATCAAGTTAGACTTCATAACAATGCATATGACAAAATATTATACAATACTATGAGAAGACTTTAGAAGACTATCTGAATTACCGGACGGTTGTGACAGTCCGTCTCTGCTGATGTCTTCTCATCAATATAGGTTAAACAGTCTCTAGAAAATGATTAACTAGAGGAGTTTATCCAGCAATCACACTACTAGACAAACAATGTTTCACAGTTCACTTTCCACAGACGGACTGAATGTCGTCGTCCTGTATATATTCAATTAGACAGACATGTATTGTGTGTTAAACAGGACGGTCCACTCTGCACTGAATACATCTCAATCTTTACCAATAATTGAATAGGTTGTTTTTTATCAGTCTTATACAGCTAAAAGTGAGGACATTACTATCTTATGTTTTATAATTTAACAGATTTTATGGTTAAATGACCTCAGAAAAGCTCCTGTCAGACTCTCTTTGCATGTGTTGCAAAGAGCATGTAAATGCGTGATTGACGTTTAATGGTTTCTGTGCACGGGAGAATCTTGTCTCGTGTGCCCACACACACCCAGAGCCAATGTGATGCGGTGTCTGGGGAGTGATTGGGTGTTCAGATGCCTTGCTCAAGGGTATGGTATATTGTGTCAGATAGTGGATTGTAGTGTCCTGAGGAAAAATTCAATTCATTCACCCGTAGAGGAGAGCAAGAATTCTCTAAACTTGTTGAATCAACAAAATCAACAACATGTACACTTTAAACAAAAATGGTGCTAAATAGCACTAAAAGTGGTTCATTGGCTTGTAATCATAGGGGAACCACTTTAAGTGCTATATAGCACCTATCTTTAAAGGTTTTATACAGTACCTTTGTCAAATGGTGCTATGTAGGCCCTGGAATATTTTCTAATACGGCAACTACTCTGTAAAAAATACACACATAAAAAAATACATAAAAAACAGTGAAATGCATGGCAGCACATGGAGCCTAATGTTTAATGAAAATAATGGTTATCGTTAAAAAAGAAACAGTCAATGACTGGCAGAAGCATCTGCCAAACTGTAAAATTAAGGTAAAATATCCTTTTTTTTTTAGGTTTTACATAAACAATTACTTTACAGATATGAATCAGGATTATTATTGTGAAACATTGTCTGTGAAATGCCAATCTCTTGCAATCAAGTCTTTACAGCACACATGCATGAGTAATGTAATACTGACATTATCACAGCAGTACACAGTTACTGTCTTTAAATAAATCAACATCAGTGTTTCTCAGCTCATCGTTGACTGAAGCACACACTCTACTCTTCAGAACAACGGTGACCCACAAAACTCAGATAACAGAAACAAAACATTAAACACTAACAGATCTCTCTAGAGCACAGCATCTTCACTTATTACAAACCAGTATGACTTTATTTCTTTCATACAAAACTTCTATTGTATATCTGCACTGAAACTGTAATTTTGACCTTCAACTGTTTGGAGGTCACTGAAGTCCTCTATATGGAGAAAAATCCTGGAATGATTACATCAAAAACCTCATTTCTTTTCAGCTGAAGAAAGAAGGACCATGAACATCTTGGTGACATGGAGGAGAGTAAATTCTCATGGAAAAAGTTTATTTAAAAGTGAACTAATCATTTAAGGCTAAAGTATGTATGGGTTATTTGAATTTAAAATATATAGAATATTATTTTTTTGTGCATTATCCCATGACAGTCTTACTTTACAGCACATTATTCAGAATGTCTACCATTCAGAATATTTCCATGCAGTGAAATATCCAAAATATTCTAAAATTAAATACTGAGACAACATCATATGTTTACAAAAAAGAACTTTCATTTAATAAAGAATATATTAAATGTTCCCTCATTGCAGTTCTGTCACAACTCTCTGAGTTTTTGGCATGGTAATGGGTATGACAATGTTGATATGTTCGGTCTTGGCAGAATAGATCTGCTACACTGCTGCTGCTGTTGATTATTGCTGTTGCTGCTGCAGAGCAAGTCCAGGACTTGCAAGTAAGACATGCGACTTTATACAGGTGGAGCTGGGGAAGGTGGAGGGGTTCTGAAGCGTGCTGCACTGCTATGCCACTCATGTATTTGAGTATTTGAGGATTGAGAACGCAAGCTCATTGGCTACTAATACAGCAGGAACCAATCATCTGTGTCCTTTAGATAATGATGTGATTACAAGCAGGTTGAGTTAAAGGATCTATTAGCCTGCCCATTAGAGTTTCATGACAGAACTTTGTATTTCATCGAACTCTGTGTGTTTGCAGAGGAATTTAATTATATGAGAAAAAAGATGGATTATATTTGCCACAACTTTCATTTCCTTTCATTTCAAGATGCAAAACGGCGCGCATGGTCACAGCGGCTTTTTGCTCTCCTGTTTGGTGTTTTGTTTGGGTGGTTTTATGTTTGTTTTCGTCTTTATTTGTTGAGATATGCAACGCTCATATTGCCTACGGACGCCAGGACTTAATTGCATATGGATTTCAGTGCAAGCAAACTGTTACAACTGATTTTCAGCGACTTCACAACATACCGGAGGACATAGCAAGATCACCGGGATCTCCATGTCAATGTCTGTCGTCAGATCCAGCAGACGACGCAGGCGGCGGAAGGAGAGGAAACAGAAACGAGGATGCCGGGTAGGCTTATTCATTCAGCTACGTAAACAACCGTTTAAACCACCGCTTCCGAGCATCTTTCTCACCAATGCCAGATCAAGAACTCACAAAATGGAAGAATTGGAGCTGCAAATCGCAACACATCGTCTTGTTCGTGATTGTTGTGTGATGGTAATAATCGAAACCTGGCTGCACAAGCAAATTCCTGATGCCGCTGTTCAACTAACAGGACACACAATCCACCAACAGGATAGAAACAAAGACAAGGGTAAGAGCAGAGGAGGGGGACATCTTTGCATCTTTGTGCACAATGACTGGTGTAGCAACTCCAATATTATAGACACGTACTGCACACCTGATTTAGAACCATTGTCTGTGATATGTAGACCGTTTTATTTACCAAGAGAGCTAACAGCAGTAATAGTGACTGCTGTGTACATTCCACCTGACGCCAACGCTAGCGCAGCTCTCACTCAGCTACACACTACTGTAAATAAACATCAACGGAATCATCCAGATGGGGTACACATCATAGCGGGTGACTTTAATCAGATGTGTCTGAAAACAGTACTACCTAAATTCACCCAATATGTTAAGTTTGCTACCAGAGGGGAAAATACACTGGATCATGTGTAGTCCAACATAAAGAATGCCTATAAGGCTGTTTCCCTCCACCATCTGGGGAAATCAGACCACTCTTCACTGTTGCTTCTCCCAGCATACACACCCACTTAGGAGGAAAAGCCAGTTGATCACAAAGATCATAAAAACCTGGCCGGAGGGAGCCTTGAACAATTGCAGATTTCTTTGAGCAAACAGGCTGGGAGGCATTTGAACATCAGGACGTGGAACAACACACAGAATCTGTTTTGTTTTATATTAAAGTCTGCATAGACAACGTTACTGTCAACAAAAATATTCGGGTGTTTCCAAATCGGAAACCCTGGATGACATATGAAGTCCAGTCATTACTCAAAAAACGCGACTCTGCCTACAGATCTGGTGACAAGGCTTTGTACAGTGCCGCTAGAGCAAATTTGAGAAGAGGTATCAAACATGCCAAAGAGGCATTTAAAAAGAAAATTGAAGATCATCTCACAGACAAAAATCCGAGGAGAGTGTGGCAAGGATTCAAAACATTACCAACTATAAGAACAACAACCACAGCACTTTCTATGCCGATGCTACACTGGCTGAGGAACTTAACCATTTTTTTTGCCCATTTTGAGGTTAAGAAACCCATTACATCCCCCAGGACTTCCACTAACCTCTAGCACCTGCCATTTCACTCTACAGGAATACGAGGTGAGGCGAGTGCTTAAAACAATCAGCACAAGGAAGGCTGCTGGCCCAGATGGACTATCTGGGAAAGTACACCAAGCCTGTGCCAATCAGCTTGGTGGGGTCTTTACAAAGATCTTTAACCTTTCACTGACATCAGCCATCGTCCCACTCTGTTTAAAATCGGCTATCATCATCCCTGTTCCTAAAAAAGCATCCACAAATAACTTGAATGATTATAGACCAATTGCACTAACACCAGTTATCATGAAGTGCTTTGAGAAACTGATCTCACAGCACATCAAATCCAGTCTTTCCTCCAACCTTGATCCATACCAGTTTGCATATACAGAGGATGCTATCAATACAGCACTTTACACGGCACTTAACCATCTTGAGCAGCATGGGACCTATGTAAGAATGCTCTTCATTGATTACAGCTCAGCGTTCAATACAATGATACCAAATATTTTAGTCAATAAACTGACTAAACTGGGCTTCTCCCTTTCCATCTGCTACTGGATCAAGGATTTTCTGACAAAT
The DNA here is from genome assembly GCA_028476615.1 of Culter alburnus. Classification (NCBI taxonomy): domain Eukaryota; kingdom Metazoa; phylum Chordata; class Actinopteri; order Cypriniformes; family Xenocyprididae; genus Culter; species Culter alburnus. The sequence goes on along the minus strand of JAOTNS010001518.1, from coordinate 1,286 downwards.
CGCCCACAAATGGTGAAGATTGGCTCTCATCTCTCATCCATCATTACGCTCAGTACCGGCTCTCCACAAGGGTGTATACTGAGCCCTTTACTGTACGCCCTGTACACAGTGGACTGTAATTCCATTCATTCTACCAACAAAATCATTAAATTTGCTGACGACACCACAGTGATCTCAGGTGAAGACAAATCAGCCTACAGAGATGAAGTTCAGAAACTAGTGATATGGTGTTCTAAAAATAACTTGTCCCTGAACATTTCAATGACAAAAGAGCTTATTTTTGATTTCAGGAGGAGCAGGGTCGAACCAGCCCCACTTCACATCAATGGAGACTGTGTGGAGAAGGTCCACTCCTTTAAGTTCCTGGGAGTCCAAATATTGGACAAACTCTCGTGGTCTGCTAACACCTTGGAGTTAATTAAGAAGGCACAGCAACAGCTGCACTTTCTTAGGGTGCTCAGGAAAAACAACCTAGACCGTAAATTATTAGTGTCCTTTTACCTCTCTACCATTGAAAGTGTGCTAATGTACTGCATTACAGTGTGGTATTCCAGTTGCACTGCAGCAGACAAGTTAGCCCTTCAAAGGATAATCAATAAAGCCCAAAAAATCACTGGCCGTTCACTTCTCTCCCTGGAAAGCATTGCCTGCTCTCACTATCTTTCAAAAGCCAATGGCATCATTGGGGACACATCTCACCAGGGCACCATCTGTTTAATGTCTGCCCTCAGGTCCTTAAGAGCAAGGACCACAGATTTAAGGGCAGTTTCTTTCCAGTTGCAATCCGACTTTAAACTCAAAAATGCACTAAAGGTATATGTAGTACAAATAATGTTCTTAAGTCTAGGAAGGAAGGGGACAGGGTCGGCGGTCAACTGCTGACTGAGCTTTATTTCAAGATTCAGAAATGTCCAACAAAAACTGTGCAGGGCACAACAGCAAAATAAAATAATCCACAAAGGGCTTCACTCAGTCACGGTCATAACCAATCCACAAAGGGCTTCATCCTGTCACGGCAGTACAATCACAAAGGCTTCCACTCCAGTTTGTCGTGCACCAGGGCTCAGTCAGCAGTTCCCCCGCTCTCCCCGACTCCTGCTTCTCGCGGCACAATCCACAATGTTCTTCTCTTTTAACCTGTCTCCGCGCCAATTACTGAAATGAGAAACAGGTGTTCGTGACATTTAACTCGCTCACTCACCAATGTAAGGCCCGCCTAATGGGTCCAATGACGGTTTCCCACAGGACAGGGAAGGTTTTAGCGTGTATGCTATTTCAGCGTCTCT